>CAJQUW010013921.1:0-93208 GCA_907163375.1 Prostheceraeus crozeri | reverse complement strand
TAACGCTTAACTTTTGAACGAAGACAGATAGGAACAAGCCGATTGTTTCACTGAATTTGTCTCACTGTCGCTTTAAGTTGGATGCATGCGACTCGGCTCCTCCCATCTTCTTGATGTGTGCTTCACACGGTTTTTCTCCAGTCTCTACCAGGCAGGAAAATCCCCATCCTTCTCCAAAAAATATGAGTACACTTTCGATTTTAATATGCACTTTGGAGGAGCCATCACACACGATTAACGTGAGGGCAAGAGGTAATGTTCTCAAACAAACTAGTATTTCATTTTTGTCTCTGATGTGACATTTGGTGCGTAGGTGTGATCGAGGCTAGGAAGGCTTGTCTTCTCTACTAAATCACCGAGTGAAAGGACAATCCTTTTTTCACTGTCACAGTTCATTCCCTCAACTATTATAAGCTTTGTATGCACTGCTGTCTTTGTACTTTTGTTTGACGGAGAAAGTTGACATCAAGACAATGACAGCTATGCACGAGAATATATTATTTGTTTGTATTATATTTCGGGTCTAGTTGCCGGTTTCCGGAGTCTTATCATTTGATGGGACTCCGACTCCAACAAAAATGACTCCGGGACTCCGCATCCCTGATCTGAACCCATATTCTTGATCAGTAGGCTGAAATTGATAAAGTAAAATTTGCATCGAATAGAATTACGCTGTAATAAAGCAATGGCTCCGTTGAGCGGTTCCGCTAATTTCACACACGTACATGAATATGTTGCAATATTATCATTGTTAACTGCATTGTTGTGAAAAATGAAGCACATATTGAAGGAAGGGCGCATGGGGCCCCGCCCACTCTTTCTGCAATTGAATTTGGCACCTAACTTTCTTAATTTCATAGTATCTCAAGCGCCCATCTCATGTATTCCTTTACATGGCACTAGTTCAGGGCACTTAGCCTCTTCTATAATCCTTTACAACGTCCAGATTCAAGAGGCGCCTATGCCCCATGATTTTTCTGTAGTGCAAGTTCTGATATAAAGACAGGTTGCTATGATTACGTTCCACCACTGTCAAACTCTGCAGTGACTAGGGAACCCTCTTCATCCGGTAGAGGTGCCGCCAGCTTCGTTCAAGCCTTCCAAGTTTGGTTTGGAATGGGTGCCACTTTAATTGGCCCTTCATTGGTGCAGCGGCTGTCAGGATGATCCTAAAGTTCGAGGAGTGGTTCTACACAAATCAATTAGATAGCTTAATTCTTCATTCCTAAAGTGCATGGATTGAATGAACATTTTAAAGAGAGAGAAAGGTAACCCCCTGCCGCTTGTGATCAGCGCCTAAGCTTATGTTTCATGGGTCAACCGCTTCCTCCCCTCGAAAATCCTGTCTACTTCTATACAATCAATGAACTGGAGTTACAATTGCAATGCAATCAATTACTTGCGTATTGCAATTCCAAGCAATCAGTTAATCAGAATTGAAGATCTATGCAATCAATTAATTTACATCAATCAATTAATCTTTAGGCCGAAGAATCCTGTCAGCAGAGATTGGACACCTCACAGATGGCCTTGATATTTACTGTAATAGTTTTGAGTATTGATTGAACTCTACGGCTCCTATTGGATCGGCTGCGAATCATTCGGCTCATGATCCGATAACTGTTGACGGATCGGCCGATATTTACGACTTTTTGTAATCGAAACGGCTGCGGATCATGGGCATGAGTCGATCCGATGATCCGGTAAATGATCCGATAACTTGATAGTAGATTTTCCTCTCCTGAACCAGTAAAAATTATTAGTATTTTGACTTTATGCGACAAAATATGCTGTATAACACAATTCACACGTCTCATCCCATAAAACTGCTAAAGAAAATATTACTTTCGTTCATTTGCGAATAATTTTCACTTAACCTGTTGGGAATTAGTAGGTGATTCAAACGTTTATATGTAGGGCCTACTCGTATTACAAAATTTTGATAAAATTTCAAATTGAGATAAATTCTCTGTAATTTGTTAACGGCTTTTTTGGTACCATTTTTGAAATACAAATGATTTCTATGAAAATTCAATTATGAAATAGATGTCGACTTTATATAAGGTGCACGTGTTGTGTAGGAGGCTACCAAAAAATTGGAATAGTATTTTTAATTGCAGATACTCTGATAACTAGGCCAACGTTTGTAACCTAATATTATTTAAATGGTTTCAGCCATCAAAATAAGGAATTTAGGGCAAACATATGAAATGATTTAAAACGGTAGCGAAGGCAGCGGAAAGCTAGGGTCTTGTCGATGGGGTTGAGGGTCTTGTTTCTCATCCATAGTAACTCACGTATGCTACGTTTTTGATGTATTGAATTGAATTTAGTACTCGTATTATGCTCATTTTGGACCTAGGTCTACAAGTAGCTCCAAAAACTTTCAACATCCATCACCAGAAATTGGGGTCCATTCATAGCAAGTTGTCAAAAGCATACCGGTAGTGGACTGATCAGAATAATAATTTAAACAAAAAATAAAAAGTAAATGTCTTCTTTATGATGAGTATTTGAAAGCTTTTTTGAATATTTGAAAGATTTGAAAGATATGACCGTTCAAGTGCCTTGATCCTGATGCTATACTTCTCTGTGGAAGATTCTTCATGATCAAGTGCTGCCTGTCAGATAAATCCTTCAGTCGATCTGGAAGAAGCAAATGCAAGTGAGTATGAACATCTACGTAATGTAGACCTAATCTTAGAATAATTGCGGACAAATTCATTAAACAGAAATTTCTTTATGAGCACGCAATTTATTGCAATATGAACTTGAGGCAATCAGTTTATTGACATGAGAGATTGGTGCAATCAATAAATTGATAGCTTAAACATCAAGCCATCAATTTATTGAAACTCCAACACTATTTTGACGCCGGCTACTCAAGACTGGTTGTGCTGTTGTCCAAACGTGGATGCCTCTAAACGGCCTTCTTTGGAGCCAACTGCATTTCACTATACCTTCAAAGATTAATTATACAGCACAACCGCAATAATCACATAGGCCTGGCCTATAGGTAAAACGTAATAGTCATAGCAGCCCGTCGCGCGTGCGTGCACTAGGTGACATTGCCATGCGTAATTCACGCGTAATTACGGAGCACCCCTAACATCCGTACTTAAGGGCAGCTTGTACTTCCACGCACGTACATACGCGCTACAATAACAGTAAACAATCACGTGATCTGATGCTGTCAAAACATGGGGAATGTTTATGAATAAGGGCAGGCGAGTGTTTATAGTTTATGCGTCGTCTAGTTGTCGGCGTTGCCGCTCGAACCACGAATGAAGGGCTTGCATGTTCTGTCTGCCCTGAGCATGAAATTTAGATCCTATCACATTGTTAAGCCTCTGATGCATACAGACACATGAGCTGCAAAGTCTATATAACATGTGTAATTACGTGTAGCTTACGCGTGCATTACGCGTAATTGAGTGTGGCATGTCACGTAGTGTGATCTTGTGGTAGTGTGATTCGCTCCTTGTTTTTTGTGAATATTTAGGCATTATTGATTCGTTTACAACAAAATTTACATCACTCCCTTCTTCGTGCTATCATCGGCAATTAAGTGGTGGATTTGCTCGTCAAAAGGGATTCGTTCATTCAAAATTTGAGGATCGTTATCTTTACAGTGACTTCGGCTTGATTCCTTCTCCATTGTTGCGGTATTGTGTCGGTGTTGTTACTTTCGCGTGTTCGTTCGTGCACTTCATGCCACCGGTTTTCTGATGATACGATGAAGACAGTCTACACATAGCACGCGTCCAAGTCGCTGTGGTCATGTGTACATTGTTGGAGTAAGCCTCGACTGAGCTGGGGTCGAGTCCTGCTTCGTTCAACTTTTGAATTTTACTTGGTCCAAATAGAATTTACTTCAAAATCTGGTAGGATTATCATTTGGGCACATTAGGAGACAGCTCGAAAGAGCAGGAGAGGTGCATGCTTATCTGCATTTTAAATTAGTAAGCATTATATTCTATTATAAACGGCTCATTCGATGATTTTCATCACCGTATGAGAATTAGTCCAGGGGCGACCGCACAGAAACAGTGTTAGTGAGTTGTAAGTGACAAGCAGGTTTCAATGTAGGAGATTTGTTAGGTTAACAGTGTTTCTGTGCGGTTGCCCCATGATGTCAAAGGCATTTTCATGCAGCCTGTATAGGACATGCGAAGATGTCCGAAAAAGATCAGAAGAATCTATGTTTCGTTTGCCATAGATTTATTTGAGTCGTAGCGCAGACGTCCATCATGAATGAACTGGATTCTAAACTGGGTAAACTTGCCGCATTCGATTTTTATAACTGTTGACGAAAAGCTTGAACTTGAAGCTTCGAAGATTTTTGACTGAAACAGAACTTCTCTTTTATTCTTTTACTGAGCATTTTGAGAGAAGGTTGCGAGAAGTGACATTTGATGATGTGACAATGTTGCAAGTGAAATATTCCTCAATATGGGCAAAGAGCAGGAGAAGCAGATTTCTTTGATAAAATCACAAGCATCCCTGGCTTATCTGTAAGTCAAAAGTGTAGCAGGCTTTCTTCAACGACAATTAGTTTTCCTCCTGAGCCAAACCATCGAAGGAAAGATTTAGTACTTAGAAATTTTCCTGAAACCTCTTGTTCTATTGATGGTGCGATGATTTCCAATTGTAGCAACATCCTATTATTGCTCAAGCTAGCTCTTTGGCTTGAAAAAGAAGTGAGAAATAATGAAGATACTAGGACACTCGGGAAACCCGGAGATGATGGAAAAAGTTGTCTACTTATGCTGCTACCTTCTGACCAGGGCGGAACCGAGCTGAAAACCCCACTTCGTCGAAGAATCCTAGCGATATTATCAATGCAACGCATGTACGACGCATTGAAATTGCAGTACTTGTATGTAGTTCCAAAGACCACGGTTTTCCTGACTGACTCAGAGGAACCGTGGATTTCACCCGGTTATTCTCATTAACCGAAAATGGCAGGGTAATCGGTTACAGGTTGGCTTTGAATCAGACGGTCAAAAAAGAAATTTTTATTGCAAACAAATAATTTCTAAGCGATTTGGCAGAAACTTACCTTAGGGCTTTTTGTTATCCCGATAACATTACTTAGATGGCATACAACAGAGACAATGACATAGACTTGAAAGGTATCTGGATGTCTCTGTTAAGCAGATTTATGAAATTGTAACCGTTCAGTTTTTAACTTTCCTGGGCGCATCATTGCTCTTTAGTATTTACTCACTGTGCATTTACCAGTACTGTGCTCAAATGTTTATTTTCTCTCATCAAGTCGTGCAACAAGTTGAGATTTATTGCAATTTCTTGAACAGTAAGGCACGTTGCTGTATTTCAACTGTATGTCAATTGCGTGTCATTTTATGTCATTTCTCTTCAGGAAGGCGAGCTGAAAGCCGCTGACAGCTCGAGTAATAAATGCCATCCTACAGACAAGAGCTTTCCAGAAAGAAATTTTGGTCATTCTTTTACGCAAATCCCATCGAAAACCCATTTTGATGTTAAATAACCGGAACCCTTATTTTTGACAGAGTAGCATTGACTGAAAACCCCATATCAAGCATATTCAAAATAAATACTCCTAAACGGATGTACTCCCTTCAACTGTAATGAAATCCAACGTCAGTAATAGTGAATTCGCCTGCATTTACAATGGCTTTGTACGCTCGCTCATGGAGGATGCTTTCTTTGGGCTTGTCTTCGAATGATGCAAAAATGAATCAAAAAATGAAAAAAAATAATAATGTTCCGTTTGATAACATCTGCGATATGTATACGTATATCACGCTAACCAAGCGCACCATAGAGATGAAGCGATATGAAAAATGGCAGACGAGGCCGCATCAGACGGAAGCTTTCCAATGATCCATGAATTGTCAGATTCTCTGTAAGCAATTGATAGACAGGTATGCAAAATTAGTGACAGCATAGATTTTCCAAGATCATACATTGAAAATGTCACTTATTGGAGATACATTAGGAGTATAGACAAGCTGTGTGACTTTAATATCAGCCGTTCCAGAGACTGAAATCAACTTTTGAAATATCGGCTACTTTTGCTGACTAGCATCGATTGAAAAAAATGGTTAAAGCTAGCTTTTGAAGCCTATACTACTTCCGCGGGACTTATATTAAAAAATATTATATCATATAAATATAATTTATATTATAAAAATATACGGCTTATATTTATATAATATATATTATATAAATATAATATTAATATTATATTATGGCTGCAGTAAATAAAAGTAATGTAATCCTAGAAAGCAAACTACAGGGTGAGCTACAGGGCGTAATTCTGGAGACGTAGGAAAAGTTGCATTTTGTACATTACTATGATGGTTAACCTAATTTATCACTGCTGAATTGAGTAGATACATGCCATAAGCATTTTACTTCGCAAAAAAAGTTACTACGAACTCATAGTTGAATTACATAAGCTTCCACTTGGATCTAGAATAAGATGAGAACTATTTATTTAATATGAATAAGTATTCAACAAGACACAAGGAAAAGAAAGGCTAATCACATTATGTGTTCTATGTGGGAACCGTTATGTTGTACACACAGCAGGAGACGATTTTTCCAGTCAATGCGAACACGACTCAAAACATCCGACGAAATGCAGGCACAGGCAACAATTCTTTCTTGCAAATGATCCAGATCCATGATCTTCTTAGCATACACTAAGGATTTTTGATGACCCCGCAGGTAAAAATCGAGAGGTGACAAGTCGGTTGAACGAGCTGGTCACTCAACACGTTCACGTCTTCCTATCTACCGATTTGGGAACAGCTGATCCAACCAAGATCTGACAGATATTCCATAGTGAGGTGGCGCTCCGCCGTCAACATTTAGCAGTGATGGTATAATTTCCTCTTGGAGCATTTGTAGGTAGACTTCCGAAGTCATACTTTTTTGACAAAGAAAGGCCCAACTATTCTGGTAAATAGAAATCTATGCATAGCTTTTCTCTAAAATAGAAATCGATGACGCTTCATCTGTCACAGAGGGACGCCTTCCACTTCTCTCACGGTCTTCGACACTTCCAGTTTCCTTAAATTTACATATCAGTTTTCTAACGGCACTATGTGTAATTGGTAGTCGCTCGGGATGTCGACGATTGAAATCACCTGCTATTGCTCGGTAGCTCCTGATAGCGGCATGCAAAACGACATCAATGCGTTCTTCTTTCGACAGTGCCATAACTACGTTGTAAAGCTCTATGGTAATGAAGTGATGCTTTAAATGTCGAGTACGTGAATGAGTGACATCTTTCTTGAAGTTGAATAGCTTTTCAATCAATATTCTGCATAGGCATCTGTATAATTGAATATTTGAATTCTGTATGGCTAAAATTGACTTTTAGTTAAATAAAGTCGTCATAAAAATTTCCATCCATCAAACTTCCGTAAAAATGGAGAAATTGTCATTGAAAATAATGTATGTCAGATTCAGAGTATATTCCCTATGTCTCCAGAATTACGCCTCACCCTGTATAACTATACAATGCTACAGGAATATGCGCGCATAGTATGCAGAGTTTACAATAAGTCCGTCATGTCAATTAGATTGCGCATGCATAAGTAAAAGTTTACAGATCAAACACTGGAAAAACCGAATTGGGAAACGATTTGCAATTCATTTTCCAACCTTTCCAACTGGCAATTGTTACAACAAGCTCTTCTATCAGTGTAGTTTATCAGTTTATCAATTGTAGCAATTTTTTCCGGCACTACTGCAGTTTAGTGCACCCTAAAATGCGCCGTTGTTTTAGGGTGCGCTAAACTGCAGTAGGCGCGTTTCCGTCTCTTTCATAGAGGGTGCACTAAACTGCAGTAGTGCCTTTTTTCCTTCCTTGTGCTCTGACAAATTAGCATTTTTCTTGTGGTTAATCGGCGCGCAAGTCATCTCTGCAGAAGAAGCATAGTACTTTGATGCATGCACTTGGAGATGAAATGAAAGGCACCAGCTATTTCGAGAACAGTAACCTGCAACCGAATTGAATCTCATGAGCTAGGTCAGTCTTGAAATTTGAATTCTCGTACTCTTTATATCCCATATTTGGATCAGAGAATAGGCCGATGACAAAGTCATGTGATTTTCTACTTTCTCTTTTGTACACCATTTTTGGGCGTTTCTTGTCAATAGTCAATGAACATTTGAAGTGATCTTTGGAAAAGATTCCTTCAACACAGTGTGGAGTCATTTTGCAAATGAATAAACACTCAATTGGCCCTGCAGAATAGTCAATTACTAAATTCAATCTGTCTGGGAGATCATTCTATCCAATCATTCTGCACTCAGAAATAAGGTGCTCTCAAAAAGTTGACCTGGTCAAATGCGCTGTGACATGCACTGATGCGTACTCTGCAGGTGAGGCCTACAACGCATGTGTATATATACTTTTTGCCACTTTATTTCAAAATGTTTTGCAGTCTATGAATAAAAAACGCCTTCCAAGATCGCTTATTTTCTATCTCTTTGAAGTGTGCGTGAATGTGGCCTTCAATTTCATAAAGTGAATCTCATACGTGCGGTCTGGGCTGGGTGACTGACATACAGTCACTGCCAGCTAAACGACGCAGGTCGTCTGCTTCGCGATCATCTCGTCAACTACGGATTTATTGAGGAATATATGCGTGTGTGCCATCGCTATCTACCGAATCTGACATCAAATTGTGCCTCATCGTCTCCTCTTTCATCGTGTGTTCTCCGTTTGGTCGACGGTTCTCTGGTTCTAACCATAGAAATAAACTGTTTATCTGAAGTTGGCTAGAATGGAAATTGACTCAAGGTCGCGGCACATCCGAGGGAACTAAGTTGGGGCATGAACCACCAATTAAAACCTTCGATTTACTCATGTGACTGATTCTAACCCAATGATACAGACGTTGGCAGGTGCATCTAAGTGAAAATGCGTGCGATTTATGTGCCGTTATTGTGTATTGCATGAAGCTTAATTTCCATTCTAGAGGTTTTATTGTTGTCAATTTCTATGGGTTCCAACGCTACGCCGATTTATCATTTTTGTGATCTTTTGGTCATTGTGCGCATGCACAGATCTGAATAGTCCTCCACGCTATCCTACCATCGCGTCATCACACCGTCTATCCAGCCCTTCGCTCCGTGTTCCGGCTAGTCTGTTGTGTAGCGTGCATTGTAGCGACTGGTATTGTCAGTCGAATCGATCAGCTGTTAATCAGTCTGATCAGCCCATAGAAATTGACAACAATAAAACCTCTAGAATGGAAATTAGGCTTCATGCAATACACAATAACGGCACATAAATCGCACGCTTTTTCACTTAGATGCACCTGCCAACGTCTGTATCATTGGGTTAGAATCAGTCACATGAGTAAATTGAAGCTTTTAATTGGTTCTTCATGCCCCAACTTAGTTCCCCCGGATGTGCGGCGACCTTGAGTCAATTTCCATTCTAGCGAACTTCAGATAAACAGTTTATTTCTATGGATCAGCCAGCCCTCCTACGCGTGGTAATCTCGAAATATCGATTGATTGGTATCCTGGTTACTTGAAGGTAATTGCGTCACCAGTCCTACAATATCAACTACACGGAACATGTCGTCAATCAACAGCATTATGGCGATGCCAGAAAGTGAATTGATGGCTCGCAAGAACTCTCTGACCAAGAGCAAACCTGTTGCAAACAATCATTCTGCTGAAACAGCAACATCAGCCTGCTTCCACAGTGACTTAATTAGCACGACCGAAGTAGGTAGGATATTTGAGACAAAACTTCAGGAAGCTCTTGATCCAATCATGAAGAAGATTTGCGACCTGACTTGTGAGACTAATACCTTGAGTTACAGGGTAGGCGAGCTGGAAAAAGAACTGGCTGAAGCCAAAGACCAGAAATGGAATTGACGGACAGCATATTGAATGAAGTAACAGAGCGACAAAGAAAAGAAAAGAATATCGTCATTGCTGGTCTTGCTGAACTATCCGAAGGCACCATTCCTGAGAAGAAAGAGCATGACCGCACCTTGTGTCAGGACATATTGAGCCACATTGATGTTCCCATTGAAGAGTTAAAGGAAGTTCGGCGCATCGGCAGACCAGGGAATACTGGGAAACGTCTCCTCCTTGTTCGCTTGCAGAGTGTGGAAGCCAAGCTGCTAGCCCTGAGTAATGCAAAGAAACTACGTTCTAATGCCAACTTCAAGACCATATTCATCAATGCAGACAGGACTCTCTCTCAACAAGCAGCAGACAAGGCCCTGTGAGCGGAATTGAGAGACCACCGCAGCAGAGATGAAGATGTCGTCATTTTCAAGGGGAAGATTGTACTGCGCAGTGATATCCCAAATTTTCGAACATGATTTTAAACAATAATAAAACGTCATATTGTAACTTTCCCGTTTTCATGCTTTTAAATGCTCAGTCTCTCTTCAAGAAAATTGATGAACTTAGAATTGTTGTCTCTATTAAACGTCCCGATGTCATATGTATTACTGAATCATGGCTTAACCCCTCCATTTTAGACGAATACATTAGTATTGACAATTTCTGTACTATTCGTCATGATCGTGTTTTGCGTAGAGGAGGCGGCAGCATCATTTACGTGCATAATACGTTGTGTTATGATGTTATAAAACTACCATGCAACATGCCATCGTCTATTGAAGTATGTGGACTACTATTATTTCCTCCGTAAAGATGATTGTTTTCAACACCTATGTTCCACCTAGTCTTGACTCCGCTACTTTGAACGATATCGCACTTTTCTTTGTGAACATGGTTGATGCACTTCTCATTCAATTTCCTGAATTTCATGTTGTTCTCATGGGTGACGTCAATAACTTAGACACCAGATCCATATGCTCTGATCTACAATTGTACAACATCATCAACAAGCCAACACGAGGTGACAACTGTTTGGATGTTTTTCTTATCTCGGATGAACTAGTAGATGTATACCTAGCAGATAATGTCCTATATTATTCCCCACTTGGCAATTCCGACCATAATACTCTGGTTATGTATCCGACTGGTCCTGAAAGCCACTGCCCAGGTAGCATCAAACAAGTGTCCGTTTGACGGAATAGGGAGTGTATTTCAATATTGTCAGTAGGAGGACACTCCATATTTGATGGAAATATCAGAAAGTAAAAACACTTTATCGCAAGCGCTTTCGACCGACACCGCCAGTCATTATCACTGTTCGTTTATTGTTGGATCAATCAGATATAAACAGTTATGGTAGGGAACTTTCTATCATATATATATTCTATGATAGGGTCGATGCCTCGACTCTCAGTAGCCTCCTTGTCCGCAAGCGACCTTCTCCTTCCCTGTGTTTGGGCTCGGTTTATCGCATTGAGTGTGGACACCGCGATTGTGGATTTTCCTACATCGGTGAATCTTCCAGGCCTATCGACAAGAGTAATGGGCAAAAGACCGCTCCAGGACACCACAAAATTCAAAAAATAGTATCTTTAAAAACGACATAAATTCATGAATTTAGACCCTTTTTCAGGTTTTTAAGACCTAAATACATGAATTTAGACCGTTCCAGGACACCATAAAATACAAAAAAATAGTATCTTTAAAAACGACATAAATTCATGAATTTAGACCCTTTTTCAGGTTTTTAAGACCTAAATACATGAATTTAGTCCATTCAAAAAGTACCATTTTTTCAAAAAATGGTATTTTTAAAAACGACATAAATTCATGAATTTGAACCCTTTTTCAGGTTATGAAGACCTAAATTCATAAATTTGGGCGTTTTTAAAAATACCCAATTTTCAAATTTTTCAAAATCTCAAATTTGAGAATTATAATTTTTACCTTGAAAATCATGACCGTTCCAGGACACCGAAAAAATCAGAAAAGTCAAGAATCTCAAATTTGTGATTGTGACATTTTACTTTGAAAATCATGACCGTTCCAGGACACCGAAAATCATAAAAGTTGAGAATTTCAAATTCATGAATTTTATCCTTCTTTCAGGTTTTTAAAATATATCATGTGTCTAATAATATTTCTTTAAAAGTGGAAGAAACAAAAGTGGAAGAAACCGCAAGAATATATCCTTCAATATCATATGAACGTAGTTCTACTACCCCCTCCCTTCTAACTTCTAGGGGTCCCTTCTGACTTCTAGGGGTCCCTTAAGAAATTTTTTTATTATAAAATGAACAACATAAATGAGTTTTTAAAATTATATGGAACACAAACAACTACAAATTTTGATCTAAAGAAAATTGCAAATCAATTAGGAATAAAGAATTTTCATGTTCTAATGAGAGACGAATTACAATTCCTAAAAAATAAGCCAACAGGAACCTTCAGTTCCCGGAACAAAGTTCAAACTGTAAATTTCATAACAAATCTTCATACGTCAGATGAAAAAGGTGTACATTGGTCTGCAGATATGACTAATAAAAATGGAGATAATTACTATTTTGACTCATACGGTCTTCCACCTACAAACGAAGTTAAAAAATTACTTGAAAATGGAACTTATAATACATTTCAAATTCAAAAACCGGGAACTACTTACTGTGGTAAATTATGTCTTTATGTTTTATTTAAATTACAAAAAGGAGTACCATTTCTTGATATTGTGTTAGAATTGAACGAACCGTAGGTTCTATGGCTACGCCTAACAAGGGAATTTCATTCCCGAAACGTTAGTTCCAATAATAATGATAATAATGATAATTAAAAATCAGTTCGTTGTAATTCATTTTGATAAAATCGGCCTCTGATATTTTCATCATCTAAATCTTTGATTTCGTAAGTAATCGGATAAGTTTGGTTTATTTTACAAACTTCAAATATCTCTTTAGTCCAATAACCAACAAAGCCTTTTTCAAATTTATTCTTATACTTAAATATTCTAACTCTATCTCCAATCTTAAATTTCGGCTTAAGTTTCTGCAAATTCGGATTACTCTCATTCGAATAATTAGTCTCGAATATTTTCTTTCGTATTAAATCAGGGTCGTCAGAAGCATTCTTTGGAGTTTCTTCAATACCAGAATGAACTTTATTATTGTACTCTTCTACAATTCCTGGTAATATCTTCAACCATTTCTGATTTCTTTGCTCAGTAAATTTCTTGAATAATTTATTTTTTAACGTCCGATTGAATCTTTCTATCACTACAGCTTTTCCTGCGTTTTCAGTTGAATAAACAGTTTCAAATAGTGGCTGAACGTTTCTGTTATAAAATTCCAACAAATCACAAACAACAAATTTATCAACAAACAATTTCCTTGGCTTTTTATTACTTTCTTTAAAGATTTCTTCAGACGCATATTTAACTGATAGACCACTTTTATTTTATAAAGGCTTTACCCAAGCATATCGTGTATATAAATCTATAACGGTCAATGCGTATTTGTAGTCCCTTTCATTCGGCATATGAATAAGATCAGCACTCCAAATATCATCTTTATTAAATACTTTTACTTTCAATAAATATTTAGGCTTTTTGTATTCCCTATGAATTTCGGACGCGTAGGTTCGAGCGTTGCTCTCAGACAGCTTTGCTGTCGTTTCATTTAAACCCTGACCGAATAATATTTTAGCTTGTAAAGCTTTCTTAACAAACATTCTTTCAATTTTTTCTCTAAATGTAGGATTTTGAATACTATCTAATTCTTGAATCATCTTCTTATCAGCTGCATGACGAGAACTTAGATCATGATTTCGATAAGCTAAATCATGCCTGTAAGCTGCGGCATCTACTCTATTTATTGGTTCTTCACCTGGTTTCGGATTATTATTCTCATCTAGTCTTATATCTAATCGAGTTCCTGGACCGGTATATGAATGACCAGGAAGATGTTTTTCTTTCGAATATTTACTCCAAATAAATCCAGGAAAGTTTTCTAATGTTTTTTGTATGTCACCTCCAATATGCTGACAATTTGAGTTTTTATTTTTGTTTAATAGATAATTTAATAAATCTAAATTAGAAATTTATAATTTAATTAAATTTTCGGAATTTGTAGAATTCATTTCAAAAGATAAAAAAAATTTAAAAGATAAAATAAATGTTTTACCTAATAGAACTTTGTTCAGAGGCTTTAGCCGATCGGACCAAAGGTCCTGAGGTTATTACCGAATCATACTAGGACTTAGATATATTCCAGAACCATCTTTAGTTTCTTTAATTTCAATTAAATCATCAACATTGCGGAGAATATTTTTAAGAACTCGTTTTCCTTCATCAACTAAATTTAATTTACTAATAAAATTATCTACTACTCCTTCACCCCTAGCAACTTTCTCTAACTCTCTATTATGACGTTTTTGTTCTTCTAATGCTGCTTTCTCTGATTTATTTTTATTTACTGCTTGGACAATACCAGCTGGTCCACCTGCAACACTTCCTGCAGCTGCTATGCCACCTATTATTAGGGGAATTAATGGGAGAATCCCGCCATTCTTTTCTTCTTGTAATTGAATATTCTCTATCATTGGTTTACTTATGTAATACCTTTTTTTGTTAATCGTAATAGTTTTAGGGGTATTTTTGTCAACAATATTACGTAATTTTAATTCAACAGTTTTATTATTATTACTTTTCGCTTGCGACATTTTTAATAAAAAAATTTTAAGTTATCAAAATTTTTAATCTATTCTAGTTACCAAAAATTTTAAGTTACCAAAATTTTTAATCTATTCTAGTTACGAAAAATTTTAATCTATTCTAGTTATGAAAAAATTTTAAGTTATCAAAAATTTTTAATCTATTCTAGTTACCAAATATTTTAAGTTATGAAAAAAATTAATTAATCGGAGCGAAGCTCCTCTGGCTTTAGCCTATCGGACAAGAGGTCCTAAGGTTACTAACCGATCCTAGCCATCTTTCCATTAAGAATTTCAATAGAATATTTTACATCTTCTAGCAATAAACCATAAGCCATCAATGAAGTTGTGGAATCTTTCTTTTCAATATTAATTGTTACATCACAACCAGTCTTGATAATATCTTCAGATTGTGCACTTAAATCGAAACAGAAAACAGGATATAAATGTCTCCAATCTCCAGGAGTTAATTGTGGTTCAACTCCAAATTCTATACAAAGATTTCGATAAGAATCATATCCTTCCATAAATTGATTATTGGTATCATCGAATCTTAATGGATCAATTGGATATCGGGTTTGATTTAATGAAACTTGTAAACTTCGAATTGTATTAATATGGAAGAGATTATTGTTCTTATCAAAACTTGGAGAATTATTTCTTTGAAATGTTAGTAATAAATATCTTGGAGTATTCGCAGTTCTAGTAAAATGCCAGTTAAATCTTTGTTCGGAAAAAGTTACTGAACTAGCAGTACGCTTTAGAAACTTTACTGGAATTGGTTTGTTAGTATTTAATCTTTATGCAATAGCTGTTTCAATCTCTAAACTAGGAGTAATATGCTTAATCCACCATTCAAGTCTATCAATTTTTAAATATGCTTTTTTTCCAGTCTTACCAAAAAAGATTAATTCATTATTTGCTGTACGATGAATTATTAATTTAAATTTTAATTGATATGATATTTTATCATAATCTAAATATCCGAATAATGGAGACAATGACCAATTAACTGTCTGTTTACTTTTCTTGTTAAATTCACGTCTTTCTTTATATGCACTATTGTTTGTTTTATTTAAATGTTTTGCAATATTTTCTACATCTTTCGCAATTCCTGCGGCATCTGTTCCAGCGTAAGTTAAATCATCAACAATTATACCATCATTAGTATCAGGAAACCAACCTTCGATTTCATACTTTTTATTATTTTCACCAATTGTTACAAATCTAAGAATTGTATCAATTACACCTGGAGAATCACTTATTGTTTCTATATTTTGAGTTGCAACATCTAAACGCATTTGTGTAAATAATTTTGGAAAGAAATTATTCTCTAGTGCAATATTATCGGTATCTGGTAATGGTGTTGTAAAATTGGCATCACTATATAAAGAATATTCACAGTGTAAAAATGAATCAGGTAGATATAAATAACTCTGCTGATTATCAACTTCAAAAATTAAATCACCTCCAGAATTTCTCTACTGGAAGATCCGGGATTCATAGCAATTCTTATATAGTCATTCTTTTTTTGATTATAACTGACGAACGGAGGATCGTCTAATCTAAATTTATTTTCGATAAGCGAAGACATTTTTATAAAAAATAATTTGACTTTTTGTTTTTTCTCACAGACAGAAAAAATTTTACTAAAAAATTTTACTAAAATAATTTTACTAAAAAATAAATTTTAGAATTTTGCTAGACCATTGCCTCTTATTTCTTCAATTGAACGTTTTATGGCTACGCCTGATTTCTTCTTATGTTTACTATCAGACGGAGCTCCGCTCCTCAAGGTTTCACCCCCTACAGCTATGTTAGCAATTTTGTTTTTTGTTTCCTCTGAAAATTTTTTTAAATTTTTTAGTTCTTCAGAATCATTCCTAAGTTTACGAATAGCTTCTAGTTGTTTTAATTCGTTTTGAGACTTAACAGCATTTGATATTGCACTAGCTGTACTACCTATAGCAGCTGCTCCTTTTGCAGCAGATGTAATCAAATCTTTATTATTTTTAATTAAGTTAACGATACTTCCAATACGAGAAAATATACCGGCTCCGCTGTTTACACTATCCCCTTCTTTTTGGACGGCAGCTGCGGTGCCTAGGAACTTTTGTGATCCGATTGTTTCTACACTGTCATAATGGTAAACAGATTTCATAGATGGTTCAAGAGCAATTTTTTGATTTGAATCAAAATGTTTAAGATTGTGTTTATAAATTATAGGCATTTTTTAAGAATAAATTTGACTTTTGGGAAAATATCTACGTGTTAAGATTTACGTTTGTGAATGGACAACAACTTCGAGATAACTTTATTAATTGACTGTTGCACTTTATCTATTGCGTCAAGAAGCGTGTGATGTACTTTAATTTCTTTTCTATTAACTTGCATTTTCTCCTGATTCATCTTCAATACCGTTTTAAGTGCATTTAACTTAATTTTAAGAACATCTAATTGTCTTTTAACAGCATCTAACTGTTCTTTATTTTCTTTAGAGTTTTCTTGTAAATTTTTCTTCAATTCATTTTCTAAATTGATTTTAAGAGTTTTCATTTTATCAACTTTTTGATTAAGCGAGTTTACTTCATTTATTATTCTATTCATCTTTTTCATTTGTTGAGTAATTTTAGAACTTAATTCATCAACACTTTTTTGGAATGTAGCTTGTAACTGCTTTAAATTTTTTTAATTCTTTCAGGTAGATTTTCTATTTCATCTTCTAATTGTTCTTTTAACATTTTTATCTGATTTTTATTTTTAATGACTGCAGATTTTAACTTTATAGAAAGTAATACTAAAATTTTTGATTGTTCAGAAATCTTTTTAAAAAGTTTTGCTATATCTGCTTCTAGCTCTCTATCCTTTTTATCAAGTTTTAATAATTTTTCGTTTAATGATTTGTCATTAAGTTTAAGCAACTTCAATTCATTCATCAGTGGAACCAAAACATCGTTTATATATTTTTCTTTTAAGTCATTGATTTGTGTATCAACATATTGTTTATTTGTCAACTCTGTATTTTGTTGCGGAAGAATAGAAAGATGCAATGGACCAGATAAAACGTCTCCAGTTTTCATGATATAATTTTCTATCTCTATTTCTAATTCACGATTATTCGGGATATATGCACCTCCACCAACATTTGGTAACATCATTTTTAAAACAATAAAAAAGTAATTTTTTTATATAATGAGAAAAAAATTTTTTTTCTAATAAAAATAATAAAAATAAAAAAATAAAATTTTTTCTAATAAAAATAAAAAAATGGATAAAGCAAATTTAGAAAAATTATATTCGTCCGCATCATCCTGTTTTTCTTATTCGACGAGATCAACGGGATTTGAAAATAAATGTTTTGATAATAATAATAATAATAATCCATGTATAGATGTTAATATTTTATTTCAATTACAAGCCGAAATATTTAGAGAACAGACTAAAGGTTTACCTTCTATAGAAACTAACTATTGTTTATTTCCAGGAGACCCGTTTATAAAATTTATGGAGATTGTACGCAAATATAATGATGTAGCTTATGTAGAATTGAATAAAGAAAATATGGTTATAATAGATCATAATAATGTTTATGGTTTTATTAGAGCGGTGTTACCAATTAGTAATACTGAATGGATAGAAAATAAAATTATTAATTATATCAATATTAAAGAATTAGTTAAAAAATTAAAATCTTTTTCGAAGGAAAAAATTAGATTATTTGTTGACGATCAAAATCAATATAACATTCACATAGAGAGTAAAAAACATAATGAAGAATTATTATGTCAGGTATATTATAGAGACACAATTTATAAACAAGAAACATTAGAAATGCCCCAAAGATATGATGATGATACTTATATAGGATTATATTCCAACTTAAATATTAATTTATTAAAATCTTATATAAATGGTTTAGCTCAACAAGAGAAAATTTATATGTGGACAACACCTTATACTATTAACAATGACCATAATCATAATCATGATAATCCTCTGAATCATATTGAAGAATCCTATGATAATAATGATGATTCTGAAACACCTGAAAAAGGTGTAAATGGTAAAAAAGATTATAAAAATATTAGTAATTATAAAAATTTATCTAAATTTCATTTTCTTACAATTGAAAATAATAATGATGGTATAGTTGAAGATGCTGTTAGACAACTATGTGTCGGGTCTACAAAATTTAAATTAGGATTTACATCTAATCAATTTAAAATTTTATCATCTTTAATAAAAACTAAAAGTGATTCAGATTATGGTGGTGTTATTAAATTTTCCAAAAGAGATCAAAGACCAATATTTTTCTCTATTATATTATTATCAGATAAGAAATGTAATTTAGAATTAGATATTCCTATCAGGGAATGGTATCCTATCCCAAAAAGTGTAGTTTATGATGATGATGAAGAATCAATTTATGATGATGAAGAATCAATAGTTAGTGAAAATAAATTTAAATTATCTTTTGATAAAACATTATATGATGAAACTTAATATGATAAAGAAAATAAAATAACTTACGAACGTGAAATATATAGTAATATAAAATAACTCTCAAGTCCTTGATATTATAATGTTTATATCTAAAATTAAAACACAATTTTTTCTTAAATTTTCTCTAAAAAAATTTAAAAAAATGGAAAATACCAAGTTTTATTGTAACTTATGTAAAAAAAGTTGCAAACAAAAAGAAGTTATCAATCTCATTTAAATAGTAAATTGCATTTACAAAATGTAGAACGAGTTGATGAAGGAAATATATTAAAATTAAATAGTTATAAAAACTATCTAGAAACATTGCCTACTGATATAAAAGTTAAAAAAATGTTTGATGATTATTCACATTCGGAATATAAAAAAGTTTTTAATAGTGAAGATGAACATGTACAAACCGAAAGTTCTAGGGCTTCGCCCGCACCAGATGGAAGATATTTATTTAGCGATACTGATGAATTTAACGAAATAGATGAATTTGATGAAATAGATGAATTTGATGAAGCCGTAACAGATATAAAATATTTATTTAATCAGTCCGTGCACGGGACATCAAAGATGTCTTCCAGGGCTTCGCCCGTTGAACATAATGAAACCGATGAAACTTTTTATAATGTATTAACAAACTTTTATAATATATTTAAGAAATCTTTCAAATGTTATATGAATGTAGAAGTGCTTTATACAAAAAGTGGACCTGATGGAATTCCTGAAGAAATAATACAAGGACATTTTACAAATTCACAAGAAATTCATAATGTAAATGATATACAACCCATATTTGAATCGATGATACTTAAATTAGAAAATTGTATAATTGAAGCCCAGTTACGTGAATCTGGTTGGAGATTTGTTAAAATACTATCTAAGAAAATAGTAATTGATAAATATAAAAATAATACTGGTGGTAGTTATGTTCCTTTGCCTTTCAGTTCACCGCAAATAATCAACATAAAAAATGAAGATGATTATTGTTTTCTGTGGAGTATTATAGCACATTTACATCCTGCAGAATATCATAAAGAAAGACTAAGTCATTACAATAAAGAAGAATACATAAATGAATTTGATCTTTCTGATGGCTTACATGAATTTCCATATGATTATAATAGATTAATAAAGTTTCATAAAAAGAATAAAAATTTAATAGAAGTAAATGTTTTTGAATTAAAAGTGAATTATTTTTCTATTGGTAAAATTACTCCACTTTACTCAGATTCAAAAAAATTTTATTTGAATAATAAAAATTTATGTCAATCAGAAATAGTATATAATGATAGAGGAAATTACATGCATCATAATATTTTTTACCAAGGAAATATAATATGTACTAAAAATTTGAAATTATAAAAACACTATCAATAATAATGATTAATCATAATAATTATAAAGGACGTAATTATAATTATGATTATGATTCCGATTATTTATCTTTATCTTTAGAATATCAACAAAAATTACAAAATTTAAATGAAAGTTTACAAAAATGTAAAACAGATTATCAACAACAAACAAAAATATTAGTACAAGAATATGGCCATAAATATCAAAATAAGATAGAAACGATTCAAGAATTAAATGAAGAAAATAATAAAGACAATAAAGAATTAAATAATGAAGAAAATAAAGAATTAAATGAATGTTTAAAAAAATGTCTACAACAATATAAAGAACAATATGATAAAGAATATAATTATCAGTTACAAATATTAAATCAAAATTTTCATCGAAGTACATTTAATCTTACAAAAGAAATTGATGAAACACATGAAATATATCAAGATAAATTTGAAAAACTAGAACAGACAAAACAGCCAGCACAAGCGAATATATTATATTATCAGGGTCATTTTATATTGTGTAAAGATGTTTCTATATTTACAAAAACTTCAGATAATGCCAATTTTCCTTGTCTCCAATGTATGACAAGTTTTAGAACTAAAGAAGAAATGAATAGACATTTGGAGAATTGCCAACAAAATGAAGCAGTCAGAAACACATTTCCTAAAGATGATTATTTAGAATATAATAAATGGTATTTTAAAAATAAAGTACCCTTTACTATTTATTGTGATTTTGAAGCATATAATGTTAATATGACACAAAATCGAACGGAAAGTTCCAGGGCTTCACCCGATTCTGAAAATGATAATTCTGAAAATTGTACGGGCCAAGCCCTAGAACCTTCGGTTTTTAATTATGAAAAAAGTATAGCTGAACAAAGTAAAGAAAAATATTTATTTGAACAAAAACCATTATGTTGGGGAATGTACATTCATTCAAATTATCCTGAATTATTTAAATCAGAATATTTTCAATACTATGGTGAAGATAGTTCAGAAATGTTTACAAAGAAAGAAGAAGAATTACAAAATTATTTTTCACAATTGCTTGAAACAAATATACCAATGATGCCATTAACAGAAAAAGAAAAATTAAATTTTGTTAATGAAACAAATTGTTATTACTGTGGAAAAGAATTTGCAAAAAATTATAAAAATGGCAGAGGTAGATATATTGACAAGCGAAGCGACGGCTCTGCCGTCAAGGTAAAAGATCATGATCATCTAAATGGATTATATAGAGGTGCAGCACATAATTCTTGTAATCTTAATGCTAATAAATTTAAATATAACTTTGTTCCTCTATATTTCTATAATGGTTCTAAATATGATTTCCATCTAGTAATGAAAGATTTATTTTCATCTGAAAAATTACAACTACAACAAATAAATGTACTATGTAAAACAGAAGAAGAATATTTTTCAATGCAATTAGGTTGTATTAGAATTTTAGATGCATTTAGATTTTTTACTCCTTATTCATTAGATGTAATGGGAAAAACTTTGAAACCTGAACAATGTAAAATATTAAATAAATATAATTTAAAACCTTTAAAAGAAATATTTCCGTATGAGTATATAGCCTGTGGCTCACAGTCGGAGACTGATATATCTGGAGATAAAACCTGTGGTTCACAGTCGAAGACTGATTTTAATTCTGTGAATAAAATTATGGAAGAAAAACAACTTCCTCCAATAAATAAATTTAAATCAACATTAAAACAATCACAATTATCTAAAGAAGACTATGCAGAAGCTGAAAAAATTGGAGAGAGTTAAATTGTAAAACAATGGTTGATTATACAATGAAATATCTACAGATAGATGTATTAATACTAGCTGATCTTTTTGAAAACTTTCGTGATATGTGTTTAGAATATTACGGAATAGATCCATGTTATTGTTATTCTACACCAGGTTTAACATGGTTAGCAGGATTAAAACATACAAATGTTAAACTTAAACATTATAAAGAAGATACATATGATAAATTATTATTTTTTGAATCTGGAATTAGAGGTGGAGTTTCATCAGTTTTAGGTAATAGATATGTTAAATTTTATAATAAGAAAGTAAATCCACAAGAATATGGAATAATGAAACCTTTATCTCCAGAAGAAAAAGAAAAAATATTAGAAATTTTTCGAACGAAACGAGAAGGAGTAGAACGTGAAAAAGCAATTGATGAATTCATGAGAGAAAAATATTTGTTATATTATGATTTTAATAGCTTATATTCTTCTTGCATGATACAAGAATTACCAACAGGTGAGATGGAATGGTGTAATATTAGTACGACATCAGAGATGTCTACTAGGGCTTCGCCCGTTCTAGATTATCAAAAAACATATGATGGAGATTATAATCATGGTTATATATATGAAGTTGATTTAGTATACCCTGATGAAATAAAAGATAAAACAAAATATTTTCCTTTTTGTCCCGAAAACAAAATTCCCAATATAGAAGATTTTTCAGATTATCAAAAATCTTTAATTCCTAAGAAATACAGACCAACAAAAAAACTTATGTTAACACAAAGCAATAAAGAAAAGTATGTTGTTGAAGGAAGAATGCTAGATTGGTATTTAGATCATGGAATGATTCTCACGAAAATTCACCGGAAACTAGTGTATAGAAAATCTAGGTGGTTAAAAAATTATATAGAGTTCAATATTGAAAAACGTAAAATAGCTAAAAGAAATAAAGATGATTTTGGAAACGTGTTCTTCAAATTAATGAATAATGCATTTTATGGTGAGACTTTAGAAAATGTGCGTAATAGACAAAATATTGAAATAGCTTATGATAAAGATAGGTTTCAAAATTTAACAAGGAAACCTACATATAAAAGAACTACTAGATTTGGTGATGAACTATGTGCTGTACATTTACGTCGAATTAGCGTAAAACATGATAAGTTTAATTTTATTGGTTTCACTATATTAGAATTAGCTAAACTATTTATGTATAGATTTATATATGATCATTTAGCACCTGCTTATGGCAAAAACTATAAATTACACTTTACAGATACCGATTCTGTTTTCTTAGAATTAACAATACCGTATAATTCTTCACTTGATGAAGAAATTAATAAAATAAAAGATATCATTCATCCTTCTGATTTATGTAAAGTAAAAGATGAATTAGAAGGAAATGAAGATTTCATAACAGAAGCTATATTTTTAAAATCTAAATGTTACTGTTATGATACAACTAATAATATTAAAACACATAAAACATTAAAAGGAATTTCAAAGGCATCAGTGGCTAATCAAATAAAATTTCGAGATTATAAAAATGCATTATTTAATAATGAAATAAAAACAGCATGTAATTATAGACTTAATTCAAAGAAACATAAAATGTATTTAAAAGAAGAACATAAATTAGCATTAGATCCATTTGATGATAAAAGAAAAATTTTACCTGATGGAATAACTACTTCACCTTTTTAATTTTCTAATTTCTAAGATAGACAAATTTGATATATATATAAAATAAAAAAAATATTGCAACACTATATTTGTATATTTTTATCAATCGGTAAACAAATCTTCTATAACTCTATCATGAATTTTTTTATCAATATTAATTGTAATGAAGCCATAATCTTTTGACCAAGCATTGTTACACGATTGTTTAAATTCATCTTTATTTCTTACGCATAAATCTCTTAACAAATCACTTAAGTTTCTTGCATTTATTTCAAATAGTATAAATATATTTGCATTCTTTCTAATAACACTTCCGTCTAATGAATACATACTTTGTGTTAAATAAAATACACTACAGTTATTATGTCTACCTCTTGTGAAATAATTTCTCTGAACTGACTGATTTCTATCATTAACACAATCATCAAAAATTACACAATGTTTCATTGTTTTATCTAGTTTACTAGGATCTTGCATATTACCACTATCATCTATTAATTGTATTTTTATATGCTTATTTTTATTAGATTCTACTAACTGATTATTTTTTGCTGCTTCTTCACACCACGAACTTATTTCTTCTTCATCTTCAGATTTTTCATATTCTTTGAATAATGAAGCAATTGCTGTTTTTTTAAGATTATTTTCAAATCCATATTTTAAAAATTGATAGACGGGTTGTTCTGCAGTTGTTGTATAAATTATAAGATTGTTATAATCCAAAAAATTTGGAGTCGTTAAAATTTTAAATAATAGTTATTTTTTTCCACATCCTGATCTTCCACAAATAACTGACAAAACTTTATTAGATAAATTTGGATGATGATTAAATTTAAGTTTCTTTTTATTTAATGGTAGTACTTCACTCATTTTTTAATAAAAAAATTTTATTTTTATTTTTTTTGTTTCTAAAGAAGAAGAAGAAAATTAAACTTCTCTAGTTTCGCGTAGGAGTTTATACCTCCCGAACCAAAAGATCTATCATAATCTCTTCACCTCCAAAATTTATTTCTTGCCCTTTTTCATCAGTGATTCTATTGTTAATGTTGTTAATAGTTTTTCTTGTAATAGGGAAATATATTAATGTTTGTGGAATTACATTTAATCTATAACCAATGGGTACAGTAAAAGCTGGAAAACTGAATATTAAATTTGATAATTTAGCATTTATATATCCTCCTTCAATAATGTCACAATGTACAACAATTGAATTTATTTCAGTTATTTTTGGAATCTTCTCACCTAAATGATAACCTTGACTATAAGTTTGTTTATTAAATCCTAATAGCTTTGACAATGATCTATCATGATTAAAATCAACTTGATGATTTTCGTCTAAAGTAAGAGAAAATTTATTGACTACCGGTTCAACTGCAAAATGTAATTGTTTCTTATCTTGAAATGGTATACCTAAATGTCTCTTAATTTCATTTGATATTGATTCAACTTCGTAAGAACCAGGAAGAAAAGTTTGTATTTTCCATGTTTTGCCTTTATCAGTAGAATATCTAAATTGGTCATTCACATCTTTTATAACATTTTGAATAGTGTTAGATGTGGAGAAACTAGTCAATGCAATTTGATAATTTTTATTTTGTTCCAAATGTAGAATGGGTTCTAAATTACAAGTGTGTGATGAAGTAGTTGTTATAATTTTTAACGTCGTACTAAATTATGATGAACCCAAAATCTCTGTTAGATTTTCTAAATGATTATTAATTTTGTCAAAATCTGCTGAACACATTTTTTAGTTAAAATTTTAAATAAATATTTTTTTATAAAAAATTAGAAACAACATATTTCAGCTACACTTTTATAATCTTCTTCCTTTAGAATCTTCTTTTCTAACAGTCTTTTCAATATAGCATGAATTTCATTGAAACTAGAATTATGTCCTTCTTTTATTGCCGATATTAAAATATTTAATCTATTTAGTAATTCTTGTGGATCATCTGGTAAAATATGGTTGTTTCTGTTTTCTGTTTTTCAGATAAACCTTTCCCTACTTTAACTCCCGTTGATAATAAATTTTCTAATTGTTTATAACGTCTAAGAGATTTTACTGCACCAACTCCATCTAACATAGCTTTATATTTTATGAGATCTTCCAATGCATAATTATTTAAATCTGCTCCTCTTAAAAGATCAACAAAATTTCTATCTAAATTAAAAGCATATTTATCTGGTGAAAAAATTAAACCTCGAAAAGGTTGTGGAAATATTTCTTTTTGTCCGAGATAAAATCTAGGTATTGTTTTTCCATCTATAAATGAAATAGAATGTTCAAATTGCATAGATTTTGGTAATTTCTCATTAATGTTTGATTCTAGTAATCCATAGTCATCTAATATAGTTTTGTGCTCTGGATCTGTTATATCAATTTGTTTATCATTATTTGTACTTTCTTTTTCAAGAGTTTTAAATGGTTTCATAGTTTTTTCAAAATCAGTTTTTACTTGCTCGGTTTGCTGCATTTTTTCAAACATATCAGATTGAATACCAGCTTCTATCATTCTATGTTGAAGATGATTTTCTTTCATAATATTTCTTTGTTTTATTAATTCTTCTAATTGTTTTATTCTTTTAAAATTATCAGCTCTAATTTTATCCATTTTTAAAATATAATATTTGAATTTTGTGGTAACATTGGAATACAGCAAAAACATTTTACTGAACAAATTATTTTTTTATTGCTTTGTTGTCTGACATCTTTTCGTTTTAAGTTTTCTCGTTTTAAGTTTTGTTTAATAAAGTTTTGCTTAAATTTTCGCTTAAAGTTTTTAGCTCTTCTAAAAAAATTTTGTCATTTTCTTCATTAGAAATTTTACCATCACTCGAAATTTTGCCATCCTGTTTATTCTTATCATCAACTTTTTCGGACTTTAAATGAAATGGCGTTTTATTAGCTTTATTAGCTATTTGATCAAATTTTTCAATCTCATCTAACGTAATAACATTATCATCACATACTCTTTGAAAGTAGTAATTTAGTTTATCATAGACTTCTTTAATATGTAAATGCTTAGTTTTTAATGATTTTCGTTTCTTAGTTATTAAAGATTTATCTAACATTGTAACAAGTGAAGTTGCAAAAACACCCGTACCTGTTAAAGCTGTAGCAACTACTGGAATTACTAAAACACCTGAAGATATAACAATAGTGAGAGCGCCTAAACTTATTGTTAAGAATATGCCAATTCCTTGTGTTACATTCTTAACTTTAGTCCATCTCTTTCTTAATTTTTTATAATGCTCTAACCTTAATAATAATTGAGATTCCTTATCTTTCATATAACGTACTCTATCTTTGTGTTTTTCTTTGTTCATTTTTTCAATGTTAATCTTTTCAATGTCCATTAAAGTAGAACTACGTTCATATGATAACGAAGGATATATTCTTGCGGTTTCTTCCATTTTTGTTTCATCCACTTTTGTTTCTTCCATTTTTAAAGAAATATTTTTAGTCACATGATATATTTTAAAAACCTGAAAGATGGATAAAATTCATGAATTTGAAATTCTCAACTTTTATGATTTTCGGTGTCCTGGAACGGTCATGATTTTAAGGGTGAAAATTGTAATTCTCAAATTTGAGATTTTGAAAAATTTGAAAAATTGGGTATTTTTAAAAACGCCCAAATTTATGAATTTAGGTCTTCATAACCTGAAAAATGACCAAAATTCATGAATTTAGGTCGTTTTTAAAAATACCATTTTTTTGAAAAAATGGTACTTTTTGAATGGACTAAATTCATGTATTTAGGTCTTAAAAACCTGAAAAAGGGTCTAAATTCATGAATTTATGTCGTTTTTAAAGATACTATTTTTTTGAATTTTGTGGTGTCCTGGAACGTTTTTAAAGATACTATTTTTTTGAATTTTGTGGTGTCCTGGAACGGTCTTTTGCCCATTACTGACAAGAGAAAATCCGAACACTTACGGATGATACGTGAGCTTGACGTCGACCGATCCGAGCTAGCAAAGCATGTGATGGACAGTGGTCATAGGATCGACATTGATTCCATGACTGTGGTGGACAGGGAACGCTCCTGGAAGAGGAGAATAGTGAAGGAATCTCTTTGGACTAAACATTTCCGTTCCAACAACCGAACCAAGATAGATCTGGGATCTTTTTATGACTCTATTCTTTAGCTAACGTCTTCTTATCTTTGTTTTTTACTTTGATGTGCATTACTTGCAGAATTTTAAGAGTAACATGGTTATTAACGTATTTTTGTTGTTAGTTTAGGATTTCGTAATGCGTCTTAATGTAAATGAATCTGGTCTAGAATGTTCCCTATCATAACTGTTTATATCTGATTGATCCAACAATAAACGAACAGTCGCTTGATAATGACTGGCGGTGTCGGTCGAAAGCGCTTGCGATAAAGTGTTTTTACTTTCTGATATTTCCATTAAATATGGAGTGTCCTCCTACTGACAATAAAGTGCCCGTTTATGATCTTTGACTTTCAAATGTCGCCAGGCTACGCAATGCTTTTCAAAACTTCTCTGCTGAAAATCAAGAAACTCTCATGAACGCATCAAATGTAAATCTCCAATGTGATATTCTCCTGAGTTCCCTTCGTAGCCTGGTAGATTCCCATATTCCCACGTCCTGTGTATCCATTACGAATCGAGATAAGAAGTGGATGACTCCTGTAACAAAGAGTATCATCAATGCCAAATGGGAGGCTTATCGAAACCGTCAATGGGACCTCTATGCTCAACTGAAAGTAAAAGTGAAAGAAGAAATAAGGAAAGCTAAGCTTAAATGGGCAAACAAATTAAAGAGCTCCAACAGCATCTGGAAGCTGGCCAATGAAATGTCGATCCTAACTATGAGCAAAAAGAACCTTATGGACCACCTATCAAAGCTGGTTGATGTTAATCATGTCCTTCAGGCTATTCGTGAATCGTTTGTTTCGAACTTAGCCCCTTCGTCTGAGGTGGATTTACAGGACTTCGAAAATGACTCACCTTGGGACATTCAGATTTCGGTGAAGGATGTCGTAGCATATCTAAGGAACCTGAAACCAGGAATTGCAAAACCTCGTGATGATGTTCCCAACACGATTTATAGAGAACTGGCCGACCTTCTTGCAGTACCCATTCATGCCATTATCAAAAATTCTGTCAGCTCGGGAATTTTTCCATCTCAACTGAAATCTGGCGTGACTATTCCAGCCCCAAAATCCTATCCTATTAAGATTGAAAGCATGCGACCAATCTCGATTATCCCCATTATTGGTAAAGTGATTGAACGATGCATTGTTAACAGCCTTCAGAGATGTTTTCTTCAAAATTTTCATAAACACCAACATGGATTCCGACCTAAAGCATCCACAGTAACGGCAATCATCGATCTTCATGAACATGTTTCCCGACAACTCGACGACACATCGACTCTCGACATGGCAATCATAAGCATTGATCTGTCCAAAGCGTTCGATCGCATTCCACACAATCTACTGATCGACAAGCTCACCGACCTCGGCCTGCCCCATGGCTTTATTCGTTGGCTATATGACTATCTCAAATCGACATAACGTTGTGCGCATCGATTGCTCCCTCAGTGAATCATATGAAATAACTTCGGGAGTAATACAAGGCTCCATCTTGGGACCATATCTATTCTGTATGTTCACAAATGATTTCAAACCCATTGGAGTCGAAACTCATGTAGTGAAGTATGCCGATGATATATACCTCGCAGT
The DNA here is from genome assembly GCA_907163375.1 of Prostheceraeus crozeri. NCBI lineage: Eukaryota > Metazoa > Platyhelminthes > Polycladida > Euryleptidae > Prostheceraeus > Prostheceraeus crozeri. Next base: position 63,631 of record CAJQUW010013921.1, on the reverse strand, counting down.
GCGACTCAGACAACCCGTTGATTTTGAAATCGTGAGAAATGAGCTCCGGAAAGTAGCACAGTGGTGTATGACAAAAGGTCTACAATTGAATATTAAGAAGTCGAAGATCATGCTCTGTGGACGGATTGGATCATTGCCTACGATTCCAGATATCGAATCGGTGGATAAATTGGACATTCTTGGGGTGACAATGGACAAGAAACTAAGCTTCACAATCATATACAGTCTATACGCTCCAAATCAGCTTCACGAATGCACGCCTTGAGGATGCTGAGACCTCTAGTTTCTCAGGACGAACTGCACACCTTCTATATAGCATACATCCGGTCAATCATTGAATATGCCTGCCCATGCTTCTGCGGCTTGAATGTGAAGTTATGTTCTCAATTGGATCGTATTGACAGACGAGCCCACAAAAATATTTACTTTGACGAAGCTTATAGCAAGTGTAAATGCTCACCAACAACAGTCTCAGAGCGAAGATTTGCCATCTCAAAGAAATTATTCAAGGCTATCTGCAACAACCCGCATCACATCCTTGCGCCTCTTGTACCTACAGCGTTGCCTCGAACGAGGAAATACCGCTCTTTCCTTTGTCGAACTTATGCTCGTTCCCGATCGCTTTTCCCTTTCATGTCCAGTACCATTAATAATGACAATAATTTTTGAACAACTCTGGAGGAATATTGTGATTATGTGTTCCGACTTTTTTATCATTGTAAATGTCTTTAATTTGCCATCGTGAAGTTACTTGATAATTGTGATGTATAGCTTGATTTTCATTCATTCTAAAATATATCACTACTACTACTACTATACAGATCAACTTGCTGTAATTCAACTGATTAGTAAATTTGGGAAATATGACTTACGAATTTGTCAAAAGTAAACCCGTCCCGTCTCGAGAATGCGGAACAAAATAAAGTAAAGAATCTTGTTCAACTTGGCCTGATATTGAGACGAATGTGACAATTATCAGAGCTGGAAAAATTCCCCTGAAATTTCAATTCCAATTCCAATCCATAATGAGATTCAATTCCGATAATTTCATGTCGCGTATTCTGTCTTATGTTAATGTATCTAACGTTTGTTCGTTTCAATCTAACCCATGTGCCCTTATCCTATCCTCGATGTTCCTGTGTGCCGTTCTCTGCGTCGTTCCTATGTGTGTTTTCATGTTAATAGCTCATATTTCTTGTGTACATGTATATATGTAACCGATCAGCCTACGCTATTTTCGTTTCGTAAACGAGATATTCATTATCTCGCGAAAAAAAGGAAAGAAAGTTAACGGTCAGCAAATAATCAAACTGTGTGTGAGAGAGATGAGATGCGAATGAATCTGTTAATAAACTGACAGAAGAAAGAAATTCAATGTGCGAATAACGTGATTGTTGATGAAAGAAAAACGACGATAAAAATAATATCGTGAAGTCTGATTAATGGTCCATGTTAAAAAAGGAGATTAAAAATTCCGTGATAAGAACGAAATGTGGTTGGGTCGAAAGCTAACAAGCAGAGATTAAAGGAAACTCGTTTCAATTTTCAAAAGAAATTGGATTTATCGTCAAGTCTCAAAATTTTTTATAAATTAGAAGCGATGAGAAATTGACACAACAACAACTACCAACAACAAAACATACGACATCTTCAGTAGCTGTTAGAAGAACTCCTGGCTGTCGCGGTGTGACTTAACTACAGAAGCAACAACAACTGCCTGCCAGCGAACAACAACACAGCAGTGTATGCGCCAACTCATCAGCGAGCGCGATTGAAGATTGACGGTATAAGTGACACTGATATTTATCATATTATTTTGGTATAGGTGAGTCCGATCGAATTGAAGTGAATTCAACATTAAGAAACGAACTGTAAGTTTAAAGTTTTTCTTTTACCGTCGTGTATCGTATCTGTATAACTATATTGGAGTTGATTTGTGCTAATAGCCTTGCGGGTATAAAAATAAAAATACTCTGTTGAGTAAATTTTCGATTTAATCTTCGTCAGACTCTCACATTTGATGAAGGCATGAATTACAAGAGCTTTTATAAGAAAGATGAAAAGAAAGATTGTCACTTCACAATTAGGAAGATTCTCTGATGCCATCAATCCGGCAGGGTGTCAAGTTACATCACCGTTGGATATTTTCCCCCGCATCCTGTGATGAGCGGTCAGCAAACGCGGCGAGGGGCGATAGTTGCTCCTGTCTATTGTCACAGGTGGGTCGGTCTGTTGACAAAAATCTTAGCGTGCGGTTTCCCATGCAGCCATTCATCAGGTTGTTTTCCTTGGCGATATGAAATGCCTCTAATGCTAGGCGCGTACGATTGCACTTTTCTTTCCCTGGGATCATCTATTTGATTGTGTGGCCGTTGTTTGTGCCATGCTGCTGAAGATGCTGGCGGACATGCGATGAGGGGGAATTCAAATGTTCTAATATTCGAGAAGGGGCAGTTCTCTCACTCTGTCCGATGCACACTGCTTTACAAGTTGGGTGGGAACACATGATTTTGTACACAATATGCTTAGTAAAGCACACTCCTTTTGAAGTAGATGTCTCGCAGGCTAGGCATTGGGGAGGCTCGGTAGTGTAGATAATGCGGGTGTCGTCGTGTAAATCAGTCTCTCTGAGTATTTTGCTCATTTGTCTTCTCTGCCTCTCGTTAGAGTAGGGAATTTTTAGGTAGGTAGTCGGTGGGCTTCTCTTTGTTTCGCTTGCGTTTCTATTTTTGACTGATAGGATGTTGTTGTCAATGAAGTTCTCAGGATAGCCGTTTCTCCTGAACGCGTCTTTCATCTCTGATAGTGCTTCATCGGCATTCATGGGACTGGTATTTCTGAGGGTGGGATGAGTCTCTGCTGTGACGAGGTTGCGCTTTCTGCTTGCGGGTACGGTACGTAGCTCCTTACGGTAGACATGCTCCACTGTGGGATGCCTTTACGTATTTCTTGTAGGTAACTTGATCATTTTCTATTCGCACCTTGGTATCGAGAAACGGTAATTCATTTTCTTCTGGTGCTTCGTAGGTGAATGTGATGTTGGGATCCACTACATTTGCGTAACTGAGTAGTTCTGTTACGTCCAATACTGACGTTCCTATGAAGAAGACATCGTCTAGATACCGTCTCCAGAAGATAATGCTCGGGAAACGTCTCAGTATCTTCCTCTCCATTTGGTCCATGAAGATCGTCGCCAGTGGTGGAGCGGCACAGTTCCCCATGTCTATGCCTGTCTTTTGCTGTCTGAATTCACCGCTCAACAGGTATCGATCTTCGTAGAGACAAAGCCGCAGGAGTTCTTCGAAGTGCTCTGGTTCCAAATCAGGGAATATAGAGTCCTGTCTATTTACGGCTTGAAAGTTTGTCGCCACTGATATCAGTCCAGGAGTTGCATCACCGTCTTCTAATGGTATGCTCCCGTAGAGATTGGAGACATCTAATGACCCAAAATGACATTGTTTTGGAATTTCCAATTCTTTGATCGCGTTGATAATAATAATAATAATAATAATAATTGTATTTGGATGAACAAATACATAGCCACAAAGGGCAGTCGACAAATGTTTATCATGTTAGAAATAAAAAGGGTACTACCAAATGTCATGGCGTGTAAACATGCAAGTGATACATTTCTTAAACTGAGTCAACGTACTCACAGATTTCTCTTCTTCAGAGAGTAAGTTCCAATACGGAATAACATTACAGGAAAAAAATTTTGTGCGATAATCATGAAATGACAATTCAGTTCGAATCTTGGATGTGTGACCACGTAAGAAATGACTACTTTCAGAATATGTGAAAAAGTCATCAAAGTTAACATCAACATGTCCATGAATAATCTTAAAAAGAAATATCAATTGGTATCTTAAACGACGAGCGTTCAGAGACAAAAGGCCGAGATTGTTTAGTCTGTCACGGTATGCTAAATCTTTCATATATCGAATCGATCTTGACATTCTTCTCTGTACACTTTCGATTTCATCAATGTACTTTTTTCCGATATGGATTCCATACAAGACAACCAAACTCAAGGATAGGTCGAACATACGTCAAGTAAAGCTTCAAAATGACACGGTAATCTATATGATTAAACGAGCGATTGATAAGTCCGAGCATTCTTCGTGCCTTATTAACAATGATGTTCACATGAGCACTGAATTCCATGGTATTAGAGAAGGTAAGGCCCAAATCTTTGTAAATTGAGACAGTAGGAAGTTTGTCAAATAGGATATGGTATTCAACTCTTGGATTTGATTTACCGAGATGCATAACTCCAGATTTAGATACATTTGTGGATAGTCCATTATCTGTACACCAATTCAGTAGACCAGAGAGATCACGTTGTAATGAATCAGTAAATAATAGATGATCAGATGTTTTTGGCCAGGCAATGTATAGCTTTATATCATCCGCGAACTTGATTAATGCACTATTATGAATTTCATCATCGAGATCGTTGACAAAAAGACAGAAAAGTAATGGGCCGAGTACAGAGCCCTGTAAAAGACCGCTCGTCACAGTAATTGCATCAGAAAGAACACCATTATAAGAAACACGCTGTACACGAGTTGTAAGCCAACTCTTAAGAAAACGAAAAAGATGACCATCAATACCAGCATTCTTAAGTTTACATAAAATCCTTTCATGAGGTATACAATCAAACGCCTTGTTGAAATCTAGAAAAATCACATCAGCTAGACAGCTTCTATCAAGGTTTTTCGTTATGTAATCAAAAAATGTCAGGCTTGCCGTTTCAGTGGAACGTTTGGACAAGAAACCATGTTGTGTCGCTTAAATAGACCAAGATTATTCCAGAAATCGTATAGTTGTTGACGTATAATTCGCTCCATTAACCGACAGAAACAACTCGAGATGGTAATTGGTCGATAATTGCGGATTGAGCATTTATTACCAGACTTAAATAAAGGTGTAACAATGACAGTTGACCATCCATTAGGTATCGCGCCAAACAAGATGATATGGTGGAATAAAATGGACAACTTCTCCGCAAGAGGCCGTAGGCCTTTTTTGATCAAAAAATATGAAAAGCCGTCAATATCAGTAGTCATGCTATTGGGTAAAGATGCGATTACCTTCATGATAGAGTCTGAATCGAAATAGATATCATAGATGTAGTCCGGGAATGATGGAGTCACTGAAGTATCGGCCAAATCCAAATTACCACTCTCAACAAACGACGATGAAAAGTAATTGTTAAAACCATTTGAAATCTGAATATCACTATATAAGTTGTTATCACTTTGATCAGTAAAGCATGACGGAGATTGATTCAGTCTTAATTTGTGGTTGACATATTTCCAAAACATTTTAGGATTTTTGCGGTTATGAAGTGAAAGCTTGCGTTCATAGTCCAAGATGGATTGCTTTGTGGCTTCATTAAGTTTTTCTTCAGAGAAAAAATATTGAAGTATGTTTAATTTGGTAGACAATTTTTTCATAATTGCATAACATCTCCTCTTATAACGAATAGCACTTCTAACACGACTTGAATGTTCAGGCTTCCAAGGAGTTTTCGGTTTAAATGGAACAACACTTTTCATAATTGATGACAAAGACGTAGAAAAATAATTCCATAAGGAATTCACATCGTTACTGTTATCGTTATACATGTCTTGGTACCAATCATATTCAACAATATTTTTCACAAACAATTTCCATTTAGCTTTATGATAAACCGGTACAATAGGTTGGAAAATATTTTTCTTTAATAATGACACATTGATAGTAAAATTAAGAATCGCGTGATCAGAGGAACCAAAATTTTCGAGCACACAAACATCATCAACCATAGTACAAGACGTCGTAAATACAAGATCTAAAATGTTATTAGAGGCAGGACGAGTAGGAACCAAAACATGCTGTATCAGACCATTAAGGAGTGACCATTCAATTATTGGGGAATTCAAAGAAACAAAATCATCATCATTCCATCTGACATCTGGGCAATTGAAATCTCCAACAATACAAAAATGGTTATGACTTTTATTAACAATATAATCGCTAAGTAACTCAAACAAGTTATCAATGTCGCTATGAGGTGGACGGTAAACACAAACAATGCCAGTAGTCGAGTTATCAGCATTTAAGAGACTACAACAAACAATCTCAGTATCATCAATAGAATAACTATTCTCGAAAGATGCTGCTAAGGTATTGTGTACATAAATCAACACACCACCACCTTTGCCATTTTGACGGTCACATCTAAAAAATACATAATTGATTAGATTAAGGAAATTGTCACTGAGTTCAGGATGACACCAAGTTTCAGTTAAAAATATTATCTTAGGCTTAAATTCATACACATATTGACGAAAAAGAAACATTTTGTTGAGCAAAGAACGAACGTTTGCATACATAACCGAAATATCAGAATTAACGGAACTCTCTTTATCTGTTATACATTTAGCTGACAAGTTCTTCGGAAAAGCTTTATAGTCAGAAAGAACACTCAATATCAAAGAAGAACAAATGTCATGCTCGCAAACATGATAATTAGGTATTACAAACTTCAAGTAATTTTTAAAAAGAGAACGTATACTATTTTCACTTTCATTAGTCAAGCCGAAAAAGCTGATTGGCAATGTCAAACTGATCGATGACATCGTGATTTTTGTAGAGTTTTCCATTTTTTATAAAAACTTTGTCGTCATTATTTGCATGCAATCGATTTTTACGGGCCTCTTCTCGCAATCGTTTATCTTCATTCCTTGATAATATAGGCAAGTCTTTATTGAAATATATCTTGGACGAACCCGGAAAACGATTGGCTTGCCGTATATACTGCTTTTGATTAAATAACATGAAATCGCGACATTTAGATTTACGGAAAATAACCTTCAGAGGTCGATCAGATCCACGTCTAGCCTTTCCAAGGCGTGTAACTGATGCAATATCAGTGTCCTCATAATCTGGATACATGGAGCCGCACAGAGCTTCAATTTTGCTCATGTCATTTACAAGAGTATTGCCTTCGTACTTAATGTCTTTTTCTGACACGTTGGAAACTATAAGATTCAAATTACGTTGTAAAATTTCTTGCCTTTCAATGTATTTTTGTTGTTGGGTTATGACATCCTTGGCAGCCTTTAACTGAAGTTCAAGATCAATTTGGTTGGACTGAATTAATTCAATTTTTGACTCTAAGCTGTCTACACGCTTGATAATAATGTCCAGTTTTTCCATGATCTTGACCTCCAAGTCTTTGACAATAGATCGGAATTCCTTCATCTGTGCAGTAGATCTGCTGGCTCGCGTTGGTGACGTATTATTCGACATCTTGACAACGGTGAAAGTATCACGTGACAAAAATCGATAATCAAGAATAATTCAACGTAGGGAGTAGTTTAGCAAGTGACTGATAACAGCTGATTTACGGAAGCCTGACAGTACCAGGACTCTACATGCACGAATGACAAACACACGTAATCGATGATGCAACCAAGGTCGTATTGATGCACACTATGAATAAATTCAGATGGACACTGCGGAATTCCAACTCCACCAACAATAATATTGCTATCAAAATCGACGAGTGTGAATAATGTTCAAGCCAATGTATCCAACCAGAAGAAAAATGCCAATCAATGGAAAATATGATATAACATCCAAAATCCAATAATACCAACTGATAGAGTAATGTATTCCGAACAAGATGATATAAATTTTATCATATAACCATGAAATGTAAGCATGCAAATACGACAAACCAGATTGTTAGATGAGAGTCCACTGATGTTTGATGAAGTCCACTGTTGAGGACAGATGGTTCTGAACGTACTTCTTGATCATTGGCTGCAAGTTTTTGGATAGAAGCTGTGCCAGGGGCCTGACGATAGAGCTTTCACTTGCCTGTCCCATGAATGCCGATGAAGCACTATCAGAGATGAAAGACGCGTTCAGGAGAAACGGCTATCCTGAGAACTTCATTGACAACAACATCCTATCAGTCAAAAATAGAAACGCAAGCGAAACAAAGAGAAGCCCACCGACTACCTACCTAAAAATTCCCTACTCTAACGAGAGGCAGAGAAGACAAATGAGCAAAATACTCAGAGAGACTGATTTACACGACGACACCCGCATTATCTACACTACCGAGCCTCCCCAATGCCTAGCCTGCGAGACATCTACTTCAAAAGGAGTGTGCTTTACTAAGCATATTGTGTACAAAATCATGTGTTCCCACCCAACTTGTAAAGCAGTGTGCATCGGACAGAGTGAGAGAACTGCCCCTTCTCGAATATTAGAACATTTGAATTCCCCCTCATCGCATGTCCGCCAGCATCTTCAGCAGCATGGCACAAACAACGGCCACACAATCAAATAGATGATCCCAGGGAAAGAAAAGTGCAATCGTACGCGCCTAGCATTAGAGGCATTTCATATCGCCAAGGAAAACAACCTGATGAATGGCTGCATGGGAAACCGCACGCTAAGATTTTTGTCAACAGACCGACGACCCACCTGTGACAATAGACAGGAACAACTATCGCCCCTCGCCGCGTTTGCTGACCGCTCATCACAGGATGCGGGGGAAAATATCCAACGGTGATGTAACTTGACACCCTGCCGGATTGATGGCATCAGAGAATCTTCCTAACTGTGAAGTGACAATCTTTTTTTCATCTTTCTTATAAAAGCTCTTGTAATTCATGCCTTCATCAAATGTGAGAGTCTGACGAAGATTAAATCGAAAATTTACTCAACAGTATTTTTATTTTTATACCCGCAAGGCTATTAGCACAAATCAACTCTATTATTCAAACTCGGGTATGGCCAACGTATTTAGAAATGTATAACTATAGTCTTGAAAATTAATATTGCTAATTGTTTTGATTGGAAGTTTAATAATAGTTCATGTAATTGCCATTTTAATTGAATCATTAATTATATTAGAATAATTTGTTGACACTGTCTATATTGTGATTTGAACTGACATGGTTGCTGTCCTGTAATGCAGCGTTAATTTTCCTCTTTCCAAACCAATTGTTTTTCGTGTGTATAACAATTAAGTTAATCTCCAATTTTTGTGCTTATCATATCAAGAACTAAATTCAACAATTGTTATATTTTGATTAATTATCTTACTTGATAAATAACTGAATAACAAATTGAACAAAGATGATTGTCTTTTCATTGTTTGCTTAATCGCTGGATTAATTAACATTGTCCGGGGGCTGAAGGCCCATCGAAGTCAATTAACACCCTTTATTCAACAATAGAATAAAGCTACCTCTGTCGATCTATCTCTCTCTCTTATCTCTTCGTGCAGTTAACACAACGACCGAGTACTGTGATTTCAATTTTTGTACAAATAGATTTATCACAGGTCTATCTAAAAAGTGGAATTGAGGTTTATCAAGGTCAATTCCAATTCCAATAGAATTAAATATCGTCAATTCTAATTCCAATTCCGACTTTTCCAACTCCGAATATAATTGAGCACGACCAGACAGACATAATATATATTGTTGCGCTATTTTCCAAGATCAGATTTTATGCAGCAACAATTACTGGCATCCTGTCAAGAGTAGTACTAAGCCTTATTAGAATAACTGCTATAATGATTTTGTGATAGCCAAATATTAATCATGAAATTCATTGGCAGCGGACGATCATATGTCATATACATGTCATATAAAATTCGCACCATAAAAATCTTGCCGCCACGGTGGCCTAGTGGTAGAGTGCTTGGTCTGTGTGTGGGAGACTTTGGTTCAAACCCTGGTCGGGTCAAAATTAAGACTTTTAAGATTGAGATTTAACCGTTTAATGCTGCAGAGGCGCGCAAGGTCCGGAAAAATGTCGCGAACTGGGGTTTGCATCCCGTTTGCAGTGAGTGCATATGGAGGGCTCGGTGAGGAGGCTAAGAAATTTATAGAATTTCACACAGAATTTCAACACAGACTTAATGTCAAGATTTCGAAATTCAGGGAGTCAATTTATGGTGAAATATCGGTGACTCTGATAAATAGGAACTCTCAAGTCATCCTAAAAAGAAGATCTCACGTCGGCCGCTTTGAGAACGAACATGCTTGTGTTTCGGTCACTGTTTTGTGCATGTACTCCAAAACTTTTTTATTTGGTGTATGATTGAAAACGATACCGAAATCTGACTTTTCCATTATTGTCACATATATATTTGTCAAAGCCTACATGTTACAGAAAGTGATCATTTTACATGTAAGTTCCTGCTGATTTGCTATTTCTCTGTGTTTGTATATTTGATTTCTATTTACTTTCAATATACGCATTAACTTACTTTTTATTTTGTTTCTTTCCATTAGGTTTAGGTAGGCTACATGGTTTCGATAGGTAAAAGGCGAACGCAATTTTGTAACTGACTTTTTAAAAATATGCATTCAATGGATAACTTTAAAACAGGTTTTTATAATAGGTAAATTCTGCAATTCTGCATTCTTGCCTAACACTCAGCACGAATGAGAATCGGATAAATGAAAAAATTCAGTCACATGAAAGAACGGCAATGGCGAATGTGCTTCTGAATAAACATGGATTGTACTATTCATTTTTATATACTCATTTCCATGTATTTCATAATGTATCGAGTCGATACTCTACTGAAGAGAAGCATCAATGATGTTCAGGAGTGCATTGCAGATGTTCACTAGTAAAAATTATCTCAACTTTTTCACAACTGAAAATGCGCATAAAAATATATTTTTCAACAGCCCTGCGACATACCATCGATTACCCTGCCCAAAGAGACTGCTGCCTGTAATAGCTATTCTGCAAACACCTTGCCAAGCAGGCTGCATGACAGTTCTCCCCGCGAATATCGGTGAACAGAATGGGCATACAAACATTAAAACTATTGAATGTATAAATTGACTTTTATTTGCACAATTTCATGTCGACACGATTTTTGAACAAGCACAATCTTTGAAAATAGGGAAGAAGAAAATATTTCTCTGATATGTTCGCTGAGAAGGAATGTTCATGTTAGTCGCAATTGATGTGTATGTCGGACCAGAGACTCCATCTGCCGGACACGTGTGTTCACCCGAGACCCCAAACGATTCGATTTCTTATTCAGGAAGAATTCCAGTTCGTTTTCTCTTGTCCATCTGAAATGAATGAGGAGGGAAATGGAAGAAGAGAAATTGCGGTCGAATTACAATCATAAAAATAAGAAACAGTGAATACTTGTGTATATTCTCGCTCATTTACGTCATAACGTCTTGCTAGAATGGCATATTTCGGATTTTGCCTTCACAGAATTAGAGGATAATCTGTTGAATCTGGTCAATGCAATGTTTTGACTATTGTGAGCAGTTGTGGACAAAAATTAAAATAGCTTTCTATCAATACAAAATATATTTTCATCAATAATTATATTTGTAAGGTCTACTACTATAATTGAACGTTTCTCGGCGCTGTAAAGTGCACGCTATACATGAGAATCCAATAGGTGTATCTTAAAATGTCTACAAAAAGAGGGAAGGAGAGTTCTGTGTCACGAAGCTGGGCAGGAAGACTGCTCCACACTTATGGTCCTGCAACAGCAAAAGCTCAGTCGCCAAGGTTAGAGTTGGCTTTCAGAATACTACAAGATCGGGGGCGACGCCTGGCGGAAGCGGCAACAAAACAAGCACACGAAAGGTATTCCAGACGCTAGATTGCTCTCTAATATGATGCAGAATGTTCTCCAATGCTGAATCTGGTTTTAAGTCGATATCCCAGAACCATTGAAGAATAAACAGGCCTACCACTCGTCTTTTTGATTCGCGTTTACTGACGTTACACATTGTTACTATCATTGGTCAGCGGCATCCATCAAGACATCACATATTATGCCCTGTTGTTTGTGCTGTCTGACTGTCTCCAGACTATTTGTCAAAATTCCAAATTGATCAATTTTGTCAACGTCTTTATCCATTTGTTCACTTTTTCGTCTTCCTGGTCACGACACAAAAGACACTGAATCGAATGGTACAGGGAGAGCCCTCGATCACACAAAAAGTTGATAATTTAAGCGCGTCGGTTTAATAGATATAACATATTTAACGATGGTACATCGTCAGGAACCTACTAAGTTGACAGTGAATTATCATGCATTCGCTGAATAGGAATATCAGTCAGACATCGCCTGTGGATTGCTGTAGATTCCTTCAAGATACCCTGATGGCCACGATTCCTTCAGAGCAGAAGAATTCCGATCAATGTGCACAAAATTGATTGATAATGCAAATCTACATCAAGACGTTTTGAAAGGTGGCGAACAAATTGTCAACATCTTCGCAGAACTTAGCATCATCTGCACTTCAAGAAGGTTGTTCGTCAGGAACTCATAGGCCACGTGGTTTGTTATAACAATGAATAACACTCAATCTCTTAAAATGGAAACTCCTGCTAAAAGTGATGAATGACGTGAGGTGCAGATGGATCTACAGAAATGAGATGTTTCACCTCGACTATTGACAGACTCAACAGAAGAAAACTCTTGCCAGCGCACCAAATTTCAATTATCGGTTAAAAACAGTGAAATTTATGTTTTGAATGATGCATTCACTTTGGCACGTTGACTAGAGCTTTTCCGGTTGAGATTTGGTTTCCGGTTTATAGAGAGGAAATGTTCCTCCTAGGGTGTACAATCTCGGAGCAAAATATCAATCCCGGGATTGAGAAAACTCTAATAGATTCATGCCGATTGCGGTTTCTATCTACGATTTTGCCTTTGTATACGCTAATATTGATTAAATAGTCGCACCGACTTCAACTGGAAATAAAAAAACTAATAATGAATTGCAATTGTAAATCATTATTTATAATGAAGCACCACCTCATGTGGGGTGCATTCACATTTTACAAGATGAGACATTTTCATAAAATATGCTTTTACGTCATGTACACATGCACAAAATTTTCTTGTTCATTTCATTTAAACACTGATTAGCTGAAGAATAGCAAAATAGTAGGTTGGCCTACACTATCAACTCTAGGGTACGAAATTTAGCATCAATTCTAACCAACACAAGGCGTGAGTAGGCACGAATGTCATAGTGCCGAGTTCGTGCCCATTGATTTTTCCTTCAATTTCATTGGATAAACAAATATTTGTCTTGGTGCCTCGAGGCACTAGAAAGACACTAGCTGGGCGCTAACTGGCACGAAATTTCGGTTTCGTGTCTAAATTAGTGCCCTACAGTTTATAGTGCACCAAAATTCTAACGAAGTTATACTTGCATGAGTGTCTGATTGAAATACCATTCCAAAATGCACATATCATTCAAGGTGCGATCGCTGATACGATTTCTGACTTTCGAGCACGCTGGTACTCCATGCGCTAGTTGGTGGCAAAGAGCGTAGTCATCCAGCCACAAATGATAAGAGCTTACCTCGGACCTTTTGTTTTAAGGAAACGATCCAATTCTTTTCGCAAGGATTCCACGATCGTTTTGCGCAGTTAGAAAAATATCGGAGAAATGTTGTGTGCATCTTGTTATTCATTTGATAGTAATGTCTAAACTAAGCGGAATTTAATCCCGGAATTAGAATCCCGGAATTTTTCAAGATCCCGGTATTGTACATCCTAGATCCTCCTACACGGAATCAACTCAATCTCAAGGATGAAACTAATCGGACGTCTGGAACAAAAGCTTTAAGTACAAAATAAGGCATAGGGTTGACTTACAGATGCATATTTGAATTCGTTTTTTCTACATATACAGCAGAATTCCCCTACCATCCCATCGATGACGTTTATCTTACTGCAACATTCGCTAAGATCCTCAGCAACTATGCCAGTTTGCACCCCGCCATCGTGTATTGTGAATTGGATATTATTCCATTTTTTACAATGGCAAAACAATTGAGATGAGTGAAACATGATACAAAACAGCTAAACGCGAAAACAGTTCCAAAGCCAAAAAACTGAATGAAGGTATTGAAGTTGAAAGTTTTTCGATTAGAAACGGAAATGGTATTGTATCTGAGAAAGCATTATGAAGAATTGTCTTCTGCCATGCCAAGTCAATCCAGGAAGTTCAATATTTCGAGTCACTTTAGATCAAAGAAATTCAGATGAACTTCCCTTCCAATATAAATCAACTTCCATTGAAGTCAACAAAGCCCAACTGCAACTAATATTTCAATTTAGGGAATTACATCTGCATATTAGAAACATTGCGTCTTATGTTTAGTAGGCATACATGAGTACAAACAAGACCTCCATGACATAAACTTCATATTATTCATACACAAAAGAAAACAATGAACCTAAAAAGTTATAATAACGACTATATTTAAGGAAGTCTACAGACTTGAAAACTCTATTGAATGATAACAATCTTGAAAACAACTTTGTACCATTGTCATTCTTCATCCTCGCCAGAGATGTTGAGTATTTCATTTTCAATATCTGTTGAGATATTTGTGTCATAATTCAAGATGCTAGGCATGTTGTAGCGAATAAACAGTTGATCGTTGAGTCTTTGAGTTGACAACTGTGCTCGTAACCGACTATGGAACATTTTATGTGCCGAGAAAGCTCTTTCAACTGACACTTCTGTGACGGCAACACGCTTCGTTATGTTTATCAATGTACGATGCACAGGGAAAGTCTCAATGTCTAGCGATTCACTCATTATCATAGAATCTTGAATATTTTGTTTTTCATTTTGGTAGTCAGTGTGACGTTTGTCAGGCAACATACGGTATATCCATTTTTCAATCTGATCATTTTTCTCTTGTGTGAGTGTAGGAAAATCATTCAACTCTAAGATGGAGCTGAAAAATGACATCACCATGCCAAGCCCAGAAATGGTGAACATTGCCCATCGTTTTTCAAAAATGTCATTTAAGATTTGTTTTTGATCCAAACTGATGGAAAAATCCATCGTCTGCCAGGTAGCTTTGATGGCCTTGAATGCTTCAATTACATCAATTGCATTAGATCCATCCCTTTGAAGAATCATTAGCTGTTTCGCTACTTCAGATATTACTTGTTTTGTGGTAAGCAACTTGATGTGCTTATCTCCTGAAACAAGCTCTTTTTCAATAGCTTTACAAACAGAATCATATCTAGAGTTCCATCTCACGCAGGTGTAGCGTGTGAGAAGCCCCGATTTTACTAGTGAATCAATTATAACAATAGAATCTTTGGCCACGCTTACCTTGGCAAAAATGTCTCTTTCAATGAGGTTCAAAAAGTATTAAAGAGCGTTAATCATATAAAAGGTAAGAACATATCAATAGCATTTCAGAAGTCGTCAAGTTGCAACATCTCCAATCTACATTTATCTCTATCATCATTGCTATAACCAGGTATCATATGATAAAGTTGTAATGTAATTAACCATAATAGCATGTAATACATCATACATCATATCAAATTAAGACTATTTGTTGGTAAGAAATATATTGATTTTACCTGTTTTAATCAAACATCTTTTTGCCGTGTTTTAAGCACAATGTACGAATTTGCTGTTAACAGCTACAACTGGCTGTTACTGTTAACAGCTGTGGCTGTTAACAGCGCTGTTAACAGCTGGCTGTTAAGCATCCCTGGCCATGCCAAGTCAATCCAGGAAGTTCAATATTTTGAGTCACTCTAGATCAAAGAAATTCAGATGAACTGCCGGACTGGATAGGATTTACCCACCGAGTCCGAATCCTGCTCTAGAGAATTGACAAAACGAGCTGGGTTGATGACTGACGGCCTTTAACCTGCTGTTCGGACCCCGGACATCCGAGGTGTCGCCGTTCATGAGAACAGATTAAAGCCTGAATCCTGAATCATGCCACTGAATCTTACTTCCTTGTGTCATCCCTTCTTGGAGCGACATCAAAGTGAGGAAAGAAAATCGATTCTCAGTCATGCAACCGTGTACACCTCGTCTCCTTACCTGGGAACTGGACCAAGAGCAGATACTGGTATGTTTGAAGGTGGCATCTTGCTTCCATACGGGAATTCTTCATTCCTGCAAAAGAGAATTTTACAATTATAAACCATGTGAGAAACGATTTGCAATATTGTGCTTCGTTATCAATTTTTGAATATTACTTTAAGTTTGCAATAAAATACACTAGACAATTGTCAAAAACTACACACGTTTGAAATCAGTAAAGCAAAAAAGTCTTGCAAATAGTTTTAAATGTCAGAACTGCTCGAAGTAAGAAAACTTGGCATTCATGTTGAACCAAATGTGTGATACATGTAGTCCATTGTGCAATTATGCACAATATTATTAATACAGATTTGTTCGGACGACAACGTAGGACATTGTCAGGCGCTCACAAGCCCTCTGATGTCTTGGATTATTGCCCTCACAAATCCGTGTTCATGTCATATTCCCGGATGTGATATTAACACAAGACAAACAGCAACCTTCGCCGTTTTTACTAATTTAGAAGATACATTCAGACTGCTGAGTTTATTTTGCTAGTATAAGCTGGTAAGCAGTAAGTAAGTATTTGCTAGTAAGCTATATGTTAAGTGTCACGATTTCTGAGGACATCAGATTCTGATCGACAGTTGGTTTTTTATTGTGAGCGATTATCTGTTTTACAGAACATTGTCGCGTCATTTATGGTTGTTGCAGTGGGCGCATGTACAAATGACATTATGTTCATGAGTAAATAAAAAGCAACGGGAATATCCTTCGTCCGATGACAAATTACAGTAGTTCAAGATGCACTACTTGGTCTTCAACAGACGTGAACAGAAATAACGTACATCCTCATCGCGCTAACGACCGAGATTCAGTAATTAGGATACTCATTTAAATAGGGAAATGCCAAAATGATTGAAATTTTCACTAGTTTAAAAGTCTTGGAGTTGACTTTTTGCAATCTAACTGAAGCTCGCATTATAATAACCAGGTATTGTGAAAACAAGTATACCTGTGATATTATCTATCTATTAAAAGTTTACAGTGTTGTGCTTTTATCAGAGAAAAGGTGATAAAGCATAATAAATGCGAAATATAGTCACGAAATGTAAAAATTGTCTAAGAAACGTGAAGATTTCCATGACTTTTCCGAATGACTTACAATATCTAAATCTTCTTGAAATTTTCCATTAACCGTTTTCGTAATATTACTTTCATCACATGCGGTCAGTAGGAACACATACAAATATTTTCAGACTGTGTACCAAAATTTTTAAGGAAGCACGCATCATAGAAATTCCACTTTTCGCTGTTAGTAGGAGGAACAGAAAGCATAGCAGCTGTCTGTTGATGGTAATTTCAACTGCTCGGCTAGGCGCCGATACTAGTAGGGTAGGACAATGTTGTAGCATCTAAAGAAGAATATACTGTTAGTTGAAACTTGCAATAGATGTGGATTCTTTCCATAAGGCGACGTGTTGCAAGTTATTTTGCTGAAATTATGCTTATATAATTTTTAAAGAATATACAAACATCAAGTAGTAGTAGGAGCAGTGTTTGTATTTGAAATTAATACAAAATTAATACTCTTGTTTGAAAATTCAAGTTTTTCATTCATATTTTCATCGGTTTGATTTTTTGTTGGAGTCCCTTATTATTTGCAGTGTTGAATTCCTGGGGTGTGCACATTCAGGAGAGCCACGTCAACTTACGGAATTTCCTGTTGTGTAACTTCGGCGCCTTCTTCAACTTTCTCTGTTTCTTCTTTGTTGAGACCGAACTCAGCTGCAACCATTTCCGGTGTGAGAACAACTACTTGACGCTCTTCACCATCTTCTCCTAATTCCATCAGATTTTCTTCATCTTCCGTAGGCAGTCCATCAACTAGAGGAGGAGCGGATGTCGGTAGAAGATCACTGGAGAAGGAATCAGCCCATCGTGGGACCCATACACTTGTCAATGTTGGAGTGTTCCCGAGAGAAGTGAGACCAGGAGAGGGAAACGTTTTCCAAGAAGTCATTCCTCGAATAATATCCTGCAAATTGAAACCAGAAATTTCGATTCAACTCATAAATTGACGAAATGAGATTACTATCTCGCAGACAAATTATATATCAGCATTTCAAAGATTTGTAGCATTTGCTACTACTGCTCAAATGGTAAGTAGTATCCATGTATGTCTATTTTGCTTTTTAAGATTTGGATGTACTTACATCTCGATCAAGATATCGTTTCTGAGTACTTGTGAAGGGATTTGCTTCACTTGGATCGCGAACGGTGTATCGCGGCAAAGGGCAAAGGCGGAAGTCCGGATCCGTTTCTGAATAAGGCTGTGGCTGTTCAAAGACTTGCATCCCGGGCGCCGGATTCTGCAATCAAAGATGAAGAGTTGAATAAATTCCGTGAATCAACAATTGAAACAAAAATTATAAATACTAACTAAGCGGCGTCGCAGCATTTTCTGAACGTTGACAATTTTCAGTTTAATACTTAGTCGTGAAAGCTTCTTGCTCGTTTCATTTCTTGATTCTAAACTATCTTTGAAAGTAGTTTTGAGACAAGCAAAACGCGATATGCACTTTGTGGAGCGGAATTGACTTTCGACCAGGGATGTAAGACGACACGGACAGGCATTTTAGGCCGACTTCTCGTGATCGAGGACACTGACTTTTGAAGAAATAGACGGTTCATGTAGTTGAGTTTGTTAATTGCTATACTAGGTAAATGCATTTTCATAGCATCGCTGGACGCTGAGTATTCAAAGTTTTCCTATCGAAGGCCTCCTCAAGCGTCGGGTTAAGACCGAAAGTTGAATTACGAGAGATTCGTCGGAAAATATCAATCGGCATCCGTCTTCTTTAGTAAATGCATCTTCTGCGAAATGAAGGCTGCTACTTGCGTTCTTGGAAAGTAGTAGTGGTGGTTTCTTTGTCACCTGGAGGGAACTATCTCGAATAGCAGCTGCAGATTTCAAGAGAAGTCTACGACTGAGAATTTTCAACTTTTCCGCACAAGTGTAGGTGCATTTTTTTATCCTTGCCAGCTTCGACGTCATAGGATATTTGAGGTTAGTGAAGGGAGCAGCAGTCACTAGCAGTGTGCACATTACTGTGGACCATGTGTTCAATTCACCATCTGAACAAGTCATCGCGTCAGTCAATGCATCCGTTCTGTCCAGGACTGTAGATTTGTAGATGACTCCGACGTATGTGAGCAGTATGATTGTACAATAATGTGATGTTAATCACAACACCGATTTCATAAGAGATGCTGTCATCTTGCGGAATTCAAGGCTGGATGGATGAAAATACTATTACCCTACAATTCCGAGAAAGTTATCAATCCAATCGCAATCGAAGTCACTGATTGAATTTCAATAAAATAAATGTATATGCAATTACGATGCTGCATGCATTTTTTAAATATCATAATACACCTTATAATCTTTAATATTATATAAACCCATATTTTCACCTTGTATTTTTATCAATGATAGGTATTCTTCGTAATCAGATTCTACATCAGGGGTTATCCAAAATTCAATTACATTGGAATGTATTTATTGCTGTCATCGAATAATTGCAATGAAAATTGATTGATATTTGATATTAGAAGTTGGAAGAGAACACTTACGAAGATGTGGAGAGGAGGATATTGCATCGGTTGGAAGAGCATGGCTGGAGGCTTGAGAAGGACTTTTCTCGCCATTTCTTCGCTTTCATCGTGACCATCTTCGACATCCTCTACCTGCAAATCCATCTCCGGTAGAAGCGGTGGAGGAGCGGGTAAGTTGATGATCTCGTCAAGCGCTCCAGACTTGAGTTGACGAATGGCTCGCACAGGAACATATCCCTTCCCGTAATCATGGACATCCAGAGCTTCATAATTGTTGAGTTTGAAGGTCTGAGGTACTTTCAACTCGAAGAAATCATAATGAGGCCTCAGAATGACCTCTGTCTGCGGAATTGAGAACTTTTCCGGGCCTTTGGTGCCCTGAAAAAGGAAATGGAGGAATCCTGCGGCATCAGAAGAGATCAGAATAGAGTTCATCGATAGGGAAATCTAAGTCTAGTCTGCAACAAGAGCTGTTGGAAATGAACTGAGCCAGTGTTTTGTGAATCAATCCTAAGATCAGCTTTCTATGGGCTTAAAGGCTGATTCACATTGAAAATCACTGAAGTCCGACGCCGACGCCGACGCGATGCTTTGACGCTAGACGCAGCGTCAATCGCTGGCGTTTTGGAGAAAATAACGGATGACTAATCAATTGCATCAGCGTTGTTCTGTCCACATTAATATTATCGACACGCTTCAAATTAGAGCGCCATGATCATCATGTATGGTTTCAACGTTCGACTCACGCCTTTGATAACTATAAGACGCTAAGTTATGCAGAGAAGAAAAAGAAGATTTTGGGTCAGAAGAATCGTCATGATGTGCGAAGAATTAGGAGAGTTCGGCAATGTGGCATTCTCATCTTGCTGCTCTTCAAGGGATCAGAAAGTTGTCCTAGGCTTGGCGACCTCGCCTAAAAATGCAACAAATTGTAATAAGGCCACTTTTCTACCTTCTGAGTTGCACCGCTTGCACTTTTTATCTTATTCTTCTAGACTTTTCTTCCGTATGTGTCTCTCAAACTTCCAATTCCTCTTTGCATCACTTCCTTCAATTCCGAGGATTCTGCCAATTGAACTGCAAATATTTTCCTTCTTTTCATTGTCTTTATAGTCCGGAAGGGTGAAATCATGCAGAAAATTGCATTTTCAAACTTCTTCGATCAATTTTTCAAACAAATCGATGGTCATGACAGCCGATAAAGCAGAAATGATTTCTAAACCCTAGCGTCAAGTATTTTGACAACCTGCCAATATCATTCGACCTTGACTTCCTTTCTTGACGCTGCGTGGCAGTGACCGTCGGTTGAATAATGAATGACCTTGACTGCAAACGTCGAACTTCGAGTAATGTGAACCAGCCTTGAGTGTCATTCGTTGAGATATGTTGATTGTCGGCACTTTTTCAATGTGATCTCATCAGCAGGTTATGCTCTTCAATATGAATGGTCGTTTTTATTCAGAATCTTTCTTCGACTAATACATTTATAAGTGTAATAACTTTACAACATTTTTTATTGAAATTTCAGCAAACATGCACCATTTTCTCATTAGATAGGATGTCTGCATAAATTTGCGCTTCTAGTCGGCAACCAGATCGAAACTTTCACAGAATGATATACACCCTATGCCTACTACGAATCTGTCCGTCTGCCCGGTTCTAGTGAGTTCCTCTTCTTGCCAGCCACGATCAGAGAGTTAATCCAATGGGACGCAGATTGCAGTTTTTGGTAAAAATGACATTTTCTACGTGTTCTCTGATTATGTAAAAAGTGCGAAGTCTAAAGCCATAAATTTTGGTAATGATTGTTTTCATCTCATTACCGATCGGCAATGCATGCGAGAATGTGGTTAAATGTAGATGAAATTGCTTGCCAAACCTCAATGTGTTTAGCTTCATGGACAGGGTGCATGAGCATGATAGGAAATGACATTAAGACATTCCACGTCAAAAAATTATAACTCTGGACTTTGTACTTTTTGTATTATCAGAGAAAACATGAGAACTATATTTCAACCAAAAACTGCAATCTGCGTCCCATTGAATTAATATGTGCTTTTCGTTGATCTTGTCTGACAAGAAGAGGAACTCACTAGAACTCGGCAGACGCTCAGATTCGTAGTAGGCATAGGGTGTACATCATTCTGTGAAAGTCTCATATTTGGCCTCGTTCCCTGCAGAAAATCGCTCTGGCTGCCGGACTATTCGTTCAATTACTCCGAGCAGTTATTCATATGTAAGAACAAAAGCTTTCTATACAAGCTATGTTGAAGAAAAAACTCTTCAATTTAAATCTGCACTTAAAAACTCGATAAAATCGTGTTTATAGTCAACATGTCACAATTTCTCTATTGGAACTCCATGGGGCTTTCAATCCAAGCAATTTACGAAAGTTGGACGACCTGATCCAACAGAGGCGCAGTTTTGTAGTAAAGAATAGTCTTGACAATCTACAGCGAATGACACTTTCATCCGTCACAAATTGCAGCAGCCTCTATGATAGGTTCATTCTGTAAAAATGTCACTTATTTGCATACCATGAATCTAAGAAAATCTAGTTACTGGAGTAATATACATTTTCCTGTTGAAGTCAAGAGTCCTTTCGAAATACATGAATTGGCCATTACTAAGTACTCTCTAGTTAGTACGTTTATTCCAATCAGATTGCATTGTACAAGTAGATTAACTTATTGACAACCAATCAAAGTGATGTGTTTCAAATTTCTTTTATACATGTAGTTCATCTAACTTCCATACACCTCTCATCGACATCAGTGCTGTTTTCTCAATTATTTCCTCTGAAAACGATGATATTTCTCAGTCACTGGTTCAAAAAAACTTGTAGCTATCTGTGGATGCAAACTGGTGCAAATTTGTCGAAGCAAAGTCACAAATCTGCGAGTTTCACCATCTATAAGCGACTCCGTTTTACAACTACCGTCTTATGAAAATGCATAGGTGTTCAAGCCACCAGAAACACTCACACGCCCTTACTTTATAGAACACATCGTAAGGCACCTGTAAATTGACTAAGAATTGTGCAAGTTAGGTCACGAATTTGCATGCTTTTCATCAATAAATAAACTATTGCTTACAAATATTCCCTCATGACCACGCATGGGAGGTAGTTTTTAAAAACCTTCTTTTAAAAAGTCTTTTGTGCCTTTTATAACCACGTTTATGCACTCTTATCATGTAGCTCACGTTGCAAGGTACCTGCAGATATAAAGTCATGAACTTTATATAGGACAAGTCAAGTCTTAAGTCTACGTGCATTTATGTGAAAATATGAACATTTTACGACTAATTTGTTATGAAGACACATACAATGACATAGAATGATTTCCTTTTAAGTTAAGTCACGGCTTCTCAAAGATAACCTAAGGCAAGTAAAAAAATATACTACCGTTCGTAAACGTGCTTGTGATTTGAAATTTTGTGCGCTTATAACAAGTGCAGATGCAATTTCATCAAAGTATTATTTCGAAAAGATAAAAGAAAAAAACGTTATTATATTTCGAAAAGATACATGACTTCAAATGGAAAATGTAGGGTGATCCACTAACCAGATATTTGATAGATTTATAAGATGTAAATAAGTGATTCTTTTCTTTTTAAGATGAATCCAACTTTGAAACTATTCCAATTTGTGACGAGCTAAGGTGTATATTGTCTAGACAATTGAGTTGTGCAATGGTATGTGAAAGTTTCACGTACAGTCTCGTTCCCTGCACAACTTCGTGCTAACTCATATCAGTTGTAATAAAAAAACATAAAAATATTCTTCCTGGACTACTTGAGGAATAATTTCATAATTCCCTGCCATTCCAGAGACGAATCTTACATACAGAACTATTGGACATTCAGATTCAAGGTTAATGTCATTGTGGCTGAAGAAATGAATCAGTTTCCTCTGACCAAATGATGCTACAGAAATTGGTACTCAACTCCTAGTCATTTAGGATGAATATTTCTTCGTTTCTTTGTAACACCTACTTTGGCAACAGTAATTCACTGTGAGCAAGTTCCCTAATGATTTGACTCAAAGCCTCAAACTCACTGTCTTCACTGAGTTCGCCAACGAAGGAGTATCTCCCCAAGTGGGGAAGCGCTGTGCGGTGACTTTGTGGATATTCAACAGGGAATTGTCATTGATCTGTTCTTCCATCAGATCTTCTTCGTCCTTCGACTGACGAGGGTCTCCTGTCGTAGTAGCCAGCGCTCCGCGGCCCCAATCCAACACCAACTGCTTCAAACCACTGATCTTCTTGTCTGCACGAGTTCGGATAATCACCTGAAAGATGAACATGCAGACAGTGAAAGATACCATCAATGCAGTCGACAGGCCAACCAGACAGCCAGCGTCTGGTTGGTTATTCAAGGGATGTTGAATGGACCCACAAGCACATTTAAGCAGAGGGATCTATATGATAATGATGTCTGTGGAGATTGGAAAGAAATACAAAGAAGCCTTTTCTTCCACGAGTTCTGCATTTACGTAAGTGACATTCCGCCTTTAGGGGGTGTCACACGATCCGATAAGTCGGACGGACTTATCCGTCGGACTTATCGGAAGGGGTGTCACACGGTCAGACATGGTATGATCGGATGTAGGAAGTCTGATGAGTTGGTAGGATGGTGATATTCAACGAGTTGATTATTTTCATCATACTTGACCTTCACTCCATTATCTCATTGGTCGCCCATGTCACCTCGCGTGCACGTGATGATGGCGTGAGTGGCAGCGACGGCATGATCACAATGTGATTCATTTACGAGGGAGCGCTTACTCATAGGTTTTATCAGTTTGTAGGACCGTCAAGTCTGTTCTACTTGTAGGATCGTGTGGCACCTTTCTTCCCATCCGATAAGTCCGTCGGATAAGTCGGACAGATAAGTCCGTCCGACTTATCGGATCGTGTGACACCCCCTCACGCGAGGTAGAATGAAGCTACAGAAGACGAAGGGGCTGATCATTAACTAAAATTCTGCCGGCTGAATATTAAACCGATTTGATTTTCTGCTGGTAAATAGTTTTTAACGAAAGTATAATACCGAAACCGACTGAAAATTCTGCCGGTAGAATAAATCGGAAGAATTTTCAGTCGGTTTCGGTATTATACTGTCGTTCAAAACTATTTACCGGCAGAATTTTAGTTAATGAACAGCCCCTATGCAAATGCATTTCATTTCCTCAAGGTCATTTACATAGAATTTATCTTGCAATGGACACACTACTCACATAATCAAGGAAGTAACTAGATTGGAAAGTATAAATAAGTACGGTAGGAAAATAAGACAATTACACAGAATACAAAGTCAAACCCTCACATTCTTTCATCAGTTCATTTTAATGACTTTGCTAAATGAACATAGATTGGCGAATGGTTTTCTTATGGTTATATTGCAAATTTCAAAAAGTGATCTATTTTTTCACCTCGGTCTTCCCAAGCTAGAAATAGTGACTGACGACCGCAGCCTTTTCAAACGTGGAGAGATCGTGCCTTCATACATTAATAGCCCCTTTGTGTGATGGAATGAACGTCGAGACGATTCGAAGGTGAGAATTATCATCACTACGAGTAATAGGCTTTGAGTTCTTGTCGCCGTTTGACCATGCATGTCTGAGTTTTAGTGTTCAAGGAGCCGCAAAATACTTTGCGGGCAAGCGAGCACTTGTTGACTCTGCTCGCGCAGTAGCTGTTAGGTGCATACACCGTCACCATCCGCTCTCAATGTATACTCGTACTTCACTCAAAATCCTGATGCACTTTGAAATTCACAATTCAGTGGCTCACTATTTCATTAATTTACAACCGATCATGTCTTACCTTTCGAGCTGCTTGTCTGAAGCGCTCTAAACAGTCTTGCCTCGCCTCCCAGTTGTCATTCTGATATCTGTCGAACTTGGCGGTGTCGTCCGGAGCAACAAGAGCGCTGTCTCTGAAAGTTCTCCTGTCCATGATCAGAGACTCTGTCCTCGACAGCTCTTCATCGGGCACAGGGACTCCGCGCTTCCGCTGAGAGAGCAGCCACGCCTGCTCCCGGAATCGGAGGATATCCTGCTTTGCCTCGGGAGACAGAGCCTCATCTCCAACGCGGATCTGCCATCGAAGTTGATTCTGACGTTCCTCATACACATTCTGACGAACTTCCTGTTCAAAGATCGCTTCCTGGAAAGAAATGAAGAATATCGTTGGAATATATCTCAGTCTATAGCATTTGCGGGTGTATTCAAGGGCCATGGTTGTGATGGAAAGGAATCTTTCCGTTTCTATGGGAAAATCCCCACTGTGGACATGTGTTTCAGGTCAACCTCCTCGTTCAAGTAAATGAGATCAAACTTTTGAAACAATTTGTAATTCTATTGGAATGCGATTGAGTTATGAGAAACATTGAAATATTTTGAGATGAACCAACAGTGAAAAATATTAACAATTATTTATCAGAAACATTTTGGACGGCATGGAACAAGTCTAGACGACATAACATTCTGGAAAAATCATTTTTAAGTTCCGAGTCTCTGTCACCGTTCGACTCTTCACAATCTAAATTTACTGACTGTGCACGTTCAATGTGCTGTCAATCTTCTGGTTCTTCAGAATTCAGGCTTGAATTTGGATTGCGTTCAATTGAAAATTGATTTCCTAGGTCTGGCCGTAACCATCAGTGGTGAAAAATATCTTCTCTAGACTGAATTACACAGACAAGGCAATTTATCTGTGTGTTCGTCTCCGACTTCGCAGTATTCAAAACGTTGACACTTTCCATTCACGGCGACGGGTATCACATAATGGTTTTGATATTTTTCACTTGCCGATTTGGCTCAGTTATTCGTAGTCCTGTGTAGACCTGCCCACTGGTGATCAAATCGACACACAGCCAGTTAGAACATCAAATTGGTCACAATAAAAGTGGCGACAGAATCGTCATATTGACGATAGTAAAATCTGAACTTATCTGGTGTCATTTCCTTCTTCTGCAATTTTTGCAAGGAGACGTTGAAATTAGAATTGCTTGATTTTAATTAACCCTGAGCAAAGTTACGCATCAGGTGAATATCTCTACGGCTAGGTACCTATCTTTTCATGAACTGATGCCTTTACCTCGCATTACTGCTTGCATATGCTGTTTACATGGTGAAAAAGACACAGTGGAAAGAGTCAATAAATTTATAGTTGACTGTCTTCAAACAACAGTGCCATGGAAGCTATTTTGCATTTCAATGAATAAAACACTTCTAATTCTTATCTACTACTTAAGCAGAGATATTAAACAAAATGCAGGTAGTCTGTTAAATGAATCATTCTCTAATTACGGAACGCAATGAATATCCGCGTGGTAAAGTCTGAAAAGAATTGATGACTAACCTTCATTTGACGTGTAGCATCCAGTCGATTCTCTCCTTTGTTCAGAACTGCAATGACGATGATAGGTTGATACGAATGAAATCTTCCTCTCACTCACGCCTTACCTTCTCTCAATTCTTTGATCTTCAATTTCCCTGCTTCCTGGCTCAGCACTTGTCCGACAGCGAACGGATTGTTGAGCTGCTTCGGAATCCTCAATCCGTCTCTCTCGATCACCTGTCCATTCTCATCTATGGTTGGAAAAACACTTCTACGTCAGTCTAAACGCAGGAGGAAAGAATATCAGATTCAACAAGAATTATTTCGAAAGGCATACTAGTTCTACAGATTGGTTGGTGATTCTGTCTGTGATCTTAAACCACAGAAATTGACAACAGTAAAACCTCTAGAATGAAAGTTAAGCTTTATGCAGTACAGAGCAGTGGCAGATAAATCGCACGCATTTCCACTTAGATACACTTGTCAACGGCTGCATCATTTGGTTAGAATCAGTCACGTGTCCAAATCTAAGCTTTTCATTGGTCCTTCATGCCCCAATTTAGTTCCCCGGCTGTGCCGCGACTTTGACTCAATTTCCATTCTACTCAACTTCAGAAAACAATCTATTTCTATGTTTTAAACAACCTGTCTTATTCTCACCTGTCTTCTCTTGTCCCTCCTTCTTCTTCAGTCTCATCACTTTCCTTGATCTGGCTCGATCTAGAGGGGAAAGAAGTCGAGGATCGAGGACGGAAGGCTCTCGAGATTTCCTCATTTCTCCCAGGATTTTGCTGCGTTCCAGTCCAGGCTCTGAAACTCCGCTGATATGACAAATGAGAGGTTCCGAATTGAACTGAGAGATGTTGAACTGTAAGCTGAGATGAGCAGTGACAAAATCAACCGGTGAGAAGGAAATTATCAGATCCACTTCGCCATGGGCAGGAATAACACCTGAAATAAGGACGGCATTGAATGACGCTTATTCAAAGACAGTGTAAGACTCTATGGTAAGATGTTGCAAGTTATTACATGGTATTTTATCCGAGCCTCTGAACACCTTTGATGTTCCTAAACAAATTATTCATACACATGCTGCTACTGCTTAAATTGCTAGTAGTATTTACTACAAACACGTAAGATAGCAGAAAGGAAATAAGTTTAATACATCCATGCGTTCCAAAATACATCTATAGGAAATCGAAGCTACATAATTCGTGTCCCTTATGGAAGTGCTCATAACAGAGTCAGGAAATCTTTATGAAGGCACTCTACTTGATGTGCCATCAGCTACAATTATCAATTTTCCAAATGAACAATGGATGCTTCTCTCAATTTCTCCAATCATGCTCGCTTCACCTGATAAAGGTTCCACTTGAATGGCTGGATGATCCTGCAGGATGATAATCTTGAATTCAAAATCCACAGGTGCATTGCATCGAATTGGCAACACTTTGGTCTTCTGATAGCCAACAGGGACGGGTTCAAATTTGAGGTGTTTTGGAAATGGCAATTCAGCGCCCAGGACCGGATATGCATGGATAGGAACAATCAGATTGTTACTTTCATCCTGAAGAGAAAATACATTAAATTTGTCATAAAAGTGATTGTTAGTGCTTCGCTGATGGTCATAGCAAGAGTAAACCAAATATGGCTAATATAGTCAATATTATTAAAGGTCGTTACTTTTAAATAAAAATAAACCACGACACGGCTAAAAAATTCGAAGAATCCAGGAAGCGGAAGAAAACAAAATTAAAACAACTAGCCTACTGGAAAATCGTGTAACAAGTTAGCTTTCTTAAAGTCCACTGCGCATGAATATAACTCAACACTTAAAACATAGAGATCCAAATCCCAGGACAGAGTAGGATGCGTGATACTTACAACGGCTAGTCAACCTAACTTTTAAGGGGACGGGAAACAAATCACAACTAATATAATGATTTTTTTATTTATATCTGTAAACTAAAGACGAGAGCTCGGCATGAAACATGACGAGAAGCTGGCCAAAAAATATAAATAAATGAAGAAAATCAAGAAACAGAAGAAACCAAAATGGCATCGCTATGCAATGAGTTATCACGGAGGAACCATTCGGCTACATAAAGCAAGTTTTTCTGCCCCTAACCAAAAAATATACAAAGCTTGTATGACAACACACACTATGCTGTGGAATGTCCAAGGAAGCATTTAAATATATCTGATGTAATACGAAACAAAGGAATTACACAATGTTACATTACAACCATCTTGCGCAATGGGATAATTAAGAAACCTACTATCTATTCTCAGACTTTCCTCAACTTCAACATTCTTCTCATTCCTCTTTTAAGATAAAATGAATCGTAAGATATTTAGTAATAAACGCAGTGAAACGGAACCTGTTCTCATGAAATGATTTAGAAAGCCAGAAGAAAGGAATCTACCTCTGCTGCATGTTTTGAAAATAAGATTCTTCTTTACATCTATAATTGTGACTTGGATCGCTGCCTCAGTATACAGCTGAAATTAACATCAACAAACGGTTGACTTCCATTCTAGTGCTATCGACTTAAACAAAGGTGAACGTCGGATTTGTATGGTTCGAAGGTATAATGTGTATTTATATCCTAGACTTCCAAAGAAAACTGCTCCTGAACTGAAAGCTGAAATTGCGAGCAAAACAAGATGAAATGAACGCAAGGTAAATTGATTGTCAATACTGTATATGCATGTATATTTATACGTCAATATGTCTTCAATACTTCTAATGTAGCACTTTCAAAAGCAATCAACAAGTGTCTCTGTAAGTACATGGAGTGATTGAACACAACAATATGCGTACACAACACATAGAAATCCGACTCTCATTTTTTTTAAGCTATTAGGATTAGAATGGACAGTAGCTGTTTGCTGATGAACATTTTAGTAGATCGCTTAGACACTGATAAATAGTAGTGGACTTGAGGCGGTGTACTGCAAGTTATTTTTATCATAATGACTTTGCATTTAAAATGAAGCGATAATAATTGTGAATCTTTACAAAGTACCCAAGCCTAGCCATTGTCAACCACTTTCTATGATGAAGTAGTAATGAAATGAGAACTGACCTTGCTATGAATTCGAATCAAGTCGAAATAATATCTTGTTTCATCGGGTCGAAACTCGAGTTCACACTCGACCGCAAATCCAGGGACCAGACGTGCAGGTTTCGTATATTTGAGATTGAAATGCGCAGTGTCCTCAGGGGGGACGATATGAAATCGTGTGACTTCTGAACACACATTGGTGAGTCGCAGTTTGCGACGGTAGCATGCTGGTGACGATGACGAATTGGGTGAGTCTGAAGGAATATTGAAGCCCGCGAAATGAACTTCCATTGGCTGAGCCTCCACGAAGGCATTGCGCGATATTCTTGAGTATATTTCTGTAACATTGAAATTACATCATCGATTAGATGGTAGGATAGCTCAGTCATTCAAAGACGATCTCGGGAGGTGCCTCATTATCCTAATCTGGTAATAACTGCCTATAAAGACTTCCATAAGAAGAAGCTCTGAACATGGTAGGTCAATCTTATATCAATACCAGCTGGTAAAACAGTACCGTATGCGATTACGAACAATCATCATATTTCGTCCAATCTATGAAGCTTGATATCTGCTGACAGTATCAAGAGTGACTCAAAATGATCAATTGCTTCGATTTCATCATTTATTTCCTGGTACAATTTATAAAATTGTCTAGATTTCAGCAAATAAATTATTATATAGTCAGCCGAATTTTCCGCTGACCATCTTAAGATAAGCAGCCTATGGAATTAACTACGTACGAAACATTCCGACATCTTAGAGTGTCAGTCGCTCTATAGAATATAAGATTCAAGACAATTTATTCAGCAATATATCAAATCTATGCAAGCAAACTCAGATGATGAAAATACAGTAAGAACTCACTTGTATCGATAAGATAATTTGGTACAGGAATATGGGCTTCAGACTCAACCAACTCCATCGCAAGCAGATTTCTGTCAGAAGAAACTTTGTCCTCTGACGTTGGCAGAGTACTCACGGCGGCCATTGACAAGATTCCTACGGAAGATTTCATCGTATTTGAGAAACAAATTCAATATTTCACGGGAAGTGTCATGTACCGGTAGCTGATTAGATGTTATAAATATATGATCAAAATTTATTAACAAATCATTTCAATCATTACACAGTGATCATTTTCAAGAAGAAAGAACATATCATTGCATGATCAATACATGAGATTCAAAATATGTATCACCGATGCATAAGCTACAATATAGAAAAAGGAAATAGAAATAGAAAATATGTGTGCAGCAGCAATGCCCTGTCTATAAAATGCCGAAAATTGGATCTCATGCATTGTCAAAGAGCGAGAAAGTTTCTACAGCTTCTCAGTTAACACATGCATTTAATCTTTGGTTTAATTTGTTTATGTAGGAAGCTTCTCTGAGGCGAAGTTTAGCTGAATCATGGTGTTGTAATAGAATCGATGCTGAAATTCTCCCTTGACAATGATTTAGACGTTTTCTGATAGATTAGTTAGCTGCAATGAAATGTTCTTCAAATCGAATATGAAAATGTCAGATGGTACTGTCGATGTAAAATAGATGGCATTTAGAACAGGAAATTAAACAGACACTTTTCTTCCAGCCTTTGTTGATATCCTATGTAGGACCATTTCAAAAATACATGGCTGAGTATGTCGTCAATTTTTTATTGTGCATTCCTTAATACTTTACTTTCTTTGTGATTCGAGCTTTTCTTTTCTCGCGGTAAAAATTCCTTAATTTTGTTATCCAATTTGTCTGATATGTTAGGAAATGGGAAGAACATAAAGTCTCTGTTGTCTTTATCGTAAAGGTTTTTTGTAGTTCTTTGATGAACATTTGGTTTCTGTGGGATATTCAGAATTAGTGTTTTCAAATTGATTTCCATGCCTTTTGTGGATTTGCATGCTAGATCAGTGTTCAGCAATGCGGTGTTTCCTGTTTCTGGTGAAAGGAGTCATTCATTACACAGCATGTTCTTCTTTCGTTACGAGAGCAAAGCAGTCATCGACATGTTTAGAAAGGAGAAATCGACCAAAAAGCACTTTGAAAATAGCTTGATTGTGCATCAGTGATTCATAGGAAAAACGGTTGTCTCTTCGATGAAGATAATGTATTCTTGCCGAATTTTCGACAGACAGAGCGTCTATCATCTTTCAGGGCAAACGACACAATGTAACTTCAATGTCCAGCAATGCGCGCAAACTACAATTGAACACTCTTCATGACAGAACGGAATTTGGTTACACTTACACCATTAAGAAAATCGTGCCATTCATCCATAGAACAAAAGGGTTCACAGCAAAAGTAACTAAATGAAACCAGAACTCAAGAAGTACACATACAACTGACAGAAGGCATCATAAAATAAATTACTAATAATTGCAAAACAAATAAAAATAAAACTGAAAAAAAAACAAAAGAATCAAGCCCCTACCCAAAATTAAAACAATTACGAAAGCAATAAAAGGAATTAGTTAAAATTAACCTTAAATTGATTGTAACTGAAAAGCAAGGGTAAAATGCTTAACTGAAATGCAGATGAAATAATAAGTACCATACACTGAAAACTGAAAATGAAATATATATATATAATGCTGAAACAAAGAAATAAACATAATAAATAAAATCTTAGATAAATAACAACATTACAAACGAATATAAATATATGCACATTTACCTGTAAATACATAAAAATTGAAAGAAAAGAAGAAAAATAAAGTAAAATAAATAAATAAATAATTGAATTCTCATACGATGATGAAAGTCATCCCAGTAGCCATTTATAATAGAATATAATGCTTACTAATTTAAATTATTAGTTAAAGTAGTCCTAATGAGGACTGATGGCGTTCTCCAATCCGCAAGTGTACAAAGGCAATGCTACTGTAACCATTGGATTAATCAGTTCTTAAAAGAACTCAATGTAGCTTTCTCGTGGCAACGAATTAAAATTGATCAGCTTTGGCCCAATATCTGGTAAAAATGGAAATCTTAAGACTTGTACTAATACCATAGATTCCAAACAATGCCGTATAGACGTTCAAAACAGACGTCTAATATACTGTACCGACTACAGATGCTGATAGTGGAAATAGAATAAGACAATGGTCACCATAGGTTAAGGAAATTAAAAATGGATATTATAAAACAACAGGAAACCGATGAATAGAAATTGGAAAAGTGGAGGTAAAATATGGAAATACAACGATGCTACTACACCGATTATAAGTGAACTATATCTGACACTACACAAAGTGGATAATGGTAAGAGTGGATAAGTGGAAAGTGGATAATGGAGGTAAACAATAGAACTACAATGACATTCTACTACACCGAAAGCAATGAAACTATACACACTATACCTAAGACTACACATGGAAAATACTATTTCTTCACTTGAATTTGTTATCGCCAGTTTCTTCATCCGTCTATAGTACTTCATGTAATTCCACATTTCTTCATTTGAATTACAATACATCGACCACTAATTCAGCTACCGATTAAGGGATATAAAACATAATACTGCAGTCCGTCAGTCATCAGCAGGTACTCTTCTAGTTGTGTTTCGACCCCTAACCTGAACACTCAAACCCAGACGAGCGGGGTCCCACACATAGTGGCTGACAAAATACTGAATAGGTAATGATATGTTTTGAAAGATATGTCACAAAGATAAATCAGACATCATTCAATTGTTGCGTTTCCCACATGTAAACTGATCCTGTCATTAAATTCATCCCATCAATAAATACAGTATGCTTTTTGCGATCCACACATGTAAACAAATCCTGTACATCAATCTTTGCCTTTTCGATTCCCACAAGTAAACAGATCCTGTTCATCCTCGAATCCCATAAAGATGTAATCGCTGTGTGATAAATATGTAATCCGCTTTTACACAAACTTCGCCTCATACATCAAGACTTAACAATGGGAGCTCTCTCATCTCTCGTAAGCTACGCTAAGCGCTCTGTATTCACTCTTCACCGCCCTCCGTATGATGGCTACAAGTCATTGTTAGTCGTTTATTCACCTATGCAGCAAGGCATTAAGGAAAAATGTGAGTCGTTTGTTGGTCGCGTGCCTCATTGAAATTCACAGAGTGAAGTGAATTGTCGAGCCGAGAAAAGATCATATTTGTGAAGCGATTCATTATGCCTTGTGAGAGCCTTTTCTGTGTAACTCATCAAGTCATGTTGAGAATAACCTCTAGATTTCATGATATTTAGTGTCTTGTTAGTTTTGTGTACAGCGTCTTGTAACTTCGAGCATATTCTACAATATCTGACTACCTGCGACGCGAAAACATGAAGGGCCATCTGTAATGGGATCATGCTCTCCGGAAAAGTCAGTTGCACCACAGAGAAAGAGAAGTCATCTACCTTCACGGTGTGCCCGAAATAAATTTAGTGGTCTAACAGGACCCGGCTTAGATTCCACTTTTGTAGGCTCGTATGGACCTCTCTGATAACTTTAAAGCAAATTTTAAAATCTTTCATCGAGGGCTTTCTTCTGTAGGCCTACAAATCCAAAATGACGACCTGATTACCATATATGGCAGGTAAGAAAAATGATTTTCAGATGACCCTCAGATTTCAATCTCTTAGACTAATATAGATCCAATATTGTTCAAACATGTCACTTTTTGAGAAATCGACGTGGGCCTTTCTGTACAACCCCAATAATATAAGATATGGCGATTTAACTTCCATGCATGGCAGTTGTTTTCACAAATTGACAGCATTGGTGTCATCAATTGTCATTAAAGCTTGTTGTAATTTTTTATGGTCCTAGATGCCGATAATTACCTACATTTTCTGTACATGATTCAATTAAAAGGAGCCATATTAGCAATAACTTCTAAAATATGCTTCCATACTACAACAAATGCCTTCAAATAGCTGAAAACGTGTGTAGACCCTACAATGTACGCTGTTGATGTTTTTCAAATAATAGTCGAAGTTTACCCGTCATTATATGTGTTGGCCGTTGTAGTGGCGAATTGCTTGCCACAAACGAGACGAAGTCTCAGGATGATTTATATACATGTAGTTCACTATCAAACGCTTACATGTGTCGTTAAAATATGATTGGATTTGAATATTTGAATCTATATCTGTGATTGCATTCATTCTTTTAATATCGAAATGTACGTCCGTACATGTTCCACATCCACCATTAAATATTCGCGCGCTAATCTATCTTCAGCAGAAGTCCAAGCGAAATTGGTGCAACATTAAAACTCATGAGCTCTTCATTGAGCAGCTGAAATAGATTCGAATTCAATTAGCCGCAAGAGCATGATGTACAGTACATAACATGCAAGCATCAGTGACATTGAAACGCACTTCTTGATTGTTGACATGCAATGGATACGGTAGATAGCGCTGGATAACATGATTCTCTACCATCAATCATCATCTATAGCCAGAGAACTGAAACTTAGTGATTCTTACGGTATATAGCTTAAGTTGAGGACTGTACATAATACAGCATAAGCAACGTTGCAGATTCAGTAATAAACGCCATGTAATCAGGAAACTAAGTCGCCGTCTTATGCGTCTCTGGGGTTTCAGAGAAAAGTCGATTTCTCAAAAAATGACATGTTTGAACAATATTGGATCTATATTAGTCTAAGAGATTGAAATCTGAGGGTCATCTGAAAATCATTTTTCTTACCTGCTATATATGGTAATCAGGTCGCCATTTTGGATTTGTAGGCCTACAGAAGAAGGCCCTCGATGAAAGATTTTAAAATTTGCTTTAAAGTTATCAGAGAGGTCCATACGAGCCTACAAAAGTGGAATCTAAGCCGGGTCCTGTTAGACCACTAAATTTATTTCGGGCACACCGTGCTTGTGATATACTGAAGTTCTCAAGCTGTTCTGTGAGATTTGTATTTTCACATCAAGGTAAACTACCTCTTTGTTGCTATCACCATTTCTCTGCGCCAACAAGTCAGGTGGATAAATTCTTTGAAGCAAAGAATCAAAGTGTTTATAATTGACAACACATATATCGTCTATGTATCTTGATGTAGGTGATAACAAGCGTGCTGAATGATATTTCTTAGTTTTATCAAATTTTGCATAAAAACATATTTGCGGTGTAAGAGGAATAGGTCAGCTAGGAGGGGACTAGAATTTCCTCCCATTGGAATGCCTTTAATCTGCCTGAAAACTAAATTACCGAATGTGACGTAGGTCTGTGATAATAGGAAATGTATGGCTTCTTTTAACTTCTGTTTATCAAAAGTGATAACCATTATATTTTTTCATTGAGCAAAAGGACTTATCATATCCAATGCAAATAAATTTTCTATTTGAGGAATTAAACACCAAATCCATAATAGCGAATATGTGATCTTCAATCAATTTTTGATCAAGATTCGTATATAAGGTTGAAAAATCGAAAACTTGCAATGAATGAACTTGTGTCGAATTTAATCTGTGTCGAAATTCTTCTGTGGACTTCATACTCCAGAAGCAATCGAAACCGCTGTTTCTCTTAATTGCCTTACAATATCTCTGAAAATTGTCACGCAAAATACTTAAGGCTGAATTTACTTTGATGGAAAGCTTTTTCGATGCGCATTGTCGTGCTCCTGCTATGAATCTAAATTTGCATGGAGTTTTGTAAAATTTTGGAATCCAATATAATTTTGGTAATTTTCTGTCTTTTTCACAGACAGCTAGTTTGAACTCGCTTTTTCATAATTGTTGTATGTTGCTCAATTGCATTCTGCGCTAAAATTTGCTCTGGACCATAGGTATCATTACCTGATATGTTCGACGTGGAAATATCAATTCCCAACCCGGCTAAGAGAATTTGGAGATAAAACTTTTTGCAAATGAAGGCATAATTATTAGATGCTTTATCAACTGGCGTAATTATGACGTCATTATGCAATTCTTTCAGATTTTTGCCCATTTTGACATTAATCTTGTGCCGATTACTGTGTGCGCGAAATCTATTCGAGGATTTCTTGGCAAGATATATTCGATCTTTAATCAGTGCCATGATTCTTGATTTCCAAAGCCTCAAGCTTCTCTTTCTTACTTATTTTTGTAATATGCTCATCTAATGAATTACTAATTTGAGTTGTTATGGCGCTCCAACTAAGGCTTTTGGGGATTCTGTGTTTGGTACCAAAACTGAAGAGTTGACGTAAGTCTTCATCATCCACAATATCCAGATCACCCGTTATTACGTGACCATAATGTGGGTAAACAAAGGATTGCCTCTTGCTACATGAGCATGGATTGTTCATGATGTGCATCACATCCTGAAACTTTAGGTTATTCAAAAAACGCCCATAATTGCAAAACTTCAATGCAGTGGGTTTATCTAATTTATAGAATATTTTCGGTGGATAACGTTCTTGAATTGTGCTTGGAATTAGCTTGCACACACTGTGATTGCAGAATATAGACATGAGATTGAGTGAGTCTATTGTCTGAGATTCGAACGGGATAATTATGGTTGCTCGTTCTTTTACATTTTTGTTCTCCGAGTCTAGGTTAAGTTTATTTTGAATGTATGCTGTTAGTGCAAATGTCATCATGTTTGCCTCATCCCTTGTCTTGCCTAGAATGGCTCTTAGCATAGTTTTAGGGAGAGATTTTAGATGATGATAAAACTTTGACATCCTACGCGTCTCAAAAGAATCTTGCAATTCTTGATAGGTATTGTCAAGTTCCATAATACTTGAGCTTTTTCTACCCGATTTTCTTATTCCATGACTCCTTTTTCGTCTGCTAATCGGATAACTAAAAAATTGATCATTGGATATGGACTGCTGAGATACACATCCACCTCCCAAAACTCTATCATTCAAACCCAACGGGTATGAGGTATTGAGCATCTTGATATGCATGTCTTCTTTGCGGTTGAGCTCTCTGTTTATCTCTTCCGGTGATATGTATATATTCTCATCAACATGATCAATAATTTGCAATTCAACATCAGTCCAAGAATGATGATCTTGCTTAAAGTGATTGCTAAGATATGTGCTTAAGTGACCTTTTAATGCTGAATGACGATGACCATTTAATCTACAATGTAGCGGTTGCTTTGTCTGTCCTACATATTGCCTTCCACATTTGCTACATGATATAAGATAAATAACATTTCTACTTTTACAAGTGTAATTAAATAAATAGATAGATAAATAAAAATAAAATAATACAATATACAACAACGAAATATGAATAAATAAATAACCTAAAGAAGTGAAAACATAAATAAACAAATAATAACAAAATAACAATAATGACAATAATCAATGATGGGTAATAATCAAAGACAAGAATAATCAAGATAATTGTCTCTTCGGTCGCTGCATCGAAGAGACAACTAAAAAGCACTTTCATCCACAATCGCAAATAGTCAAGAAATAAAGCAGCATTGTCAAATTTCAACTTCATCTCACCAATCCGTCTATTATTCATAATAAGTTTTCATAATTTACATCAATATCTGCTATTTTCCATTAAACCAGTTTCCCTTATAATTTGGGTTCGAGTTCATTTGACATGGGTCCACCAGGTGTGACTTTTTAGTTATTGTACAAGTGTAAAGCCCTGACGATCCACGATTTATCTCGAACTATTAACAAAGAAGTTGGCGAACACATGGAGGACATTCCCATGAACATATTGTCACTTTCACTCAGACCTGTCAGGCAAAGGTGTTCGTGTTGAGTCCATTTTAGCAAATCGAAATGCAGTATTCTACTATCAAAGCTGCGTCATGGCGGCTTTGTGGCTCAAAAGCACAGCACTGGACCAGATTTACAATGAATTGTTATCTCTTCAAAGACAGATCATGTATTGAACAAGCTGACAATTATCACACTTTGTATATATTACTATCACCAAAAGATTATTGAAGGAATCACTATTGTGTGGAAAAATTATGTTTGTTCATCTTAACTTATGCGGTAACAAAATTGAGACAATAAATGAGCAGTCGGTTCATATAAAGTCTTAGATCCCGCAATGAAATGTCGCTTTTATATCTAATTTATCGTATTATGAATAAAGTGCTAATTCTCATCTCGAAAAAGAATACGAAATTAATGAAAAAAATGCTCTAGAAAAAGATGCTTATGTCTACTAGAATACGTGGTAGGACAATCGCGTGGCTCAAAAGTAGACAAATCGATAATAAGGAGCTGAATTACGCTCGCATGTTTTTCATACACTAAAAATCTTCTATTGAAGTAGTGGCTTGGTCTTGAACTTCTTCAAAATTTCTTCTATCCTACATGCCCACCAGAAAATAAACAAGTCCTCAACCACACAATCCCCAAGCACACAATCATGCACCCAAGGCTGAAAGCAAAGAAAATAATTTGCAAGATATAAGAGAACACATTTGACTACACCAACTCGAGAAGGGAAGTGATGTAGGAAACAACCAACGACAACTTGTTCGTCTTCCTGCATGGCATTTTTGTAACTCGACCGCCATGGATCCAACAGTGATTTCTTCACTTAATAGTAATGATAATAATCTTTATTTCTTCACTCACAATACAAATTTAATTCGGTGAGTGCAATTACAAAACAAAGAAGCGCGTTGCAGACGAAACACACTGTCACACTGTCGAGCGAGTCGATCAAAACGTTGCGTGATGAGATAACGGTCAACAGACGGCAAGCGATGTACCCATTATGCACAGGACGAGCGAGGGATTGATAAGCAGTTGCAACGATGAGTGATGACTAAACAACTGTTATGTCTGGTCATGATTTGAGAAATGGAAATTGCGAGAAAGCACTTAATGTAAATGAATGAAGTAAATTCATGCTAAAATACGTGCAAAACAGTAAGAAGCTGAGGTTCGTAATGAATAAGACAAGGTGGGTTCTGAGGTTGAGGCAGAGAGACTATGATGATGGCGGTTAAGTATAGTTAGCAGAAGCAACAAGCTGAAAACAAGCCGCAGACAGGAGCTGCTCGGGAAGAAGACCGCGCAACAGACTGTCTAAGTGTCGATTTATTAATTCACATATATTGACAGGACACTCATTGCGGGATCTGCTGCAGACGCTGCTGAGGAGAGCAGGATATCTGGGAATCTTCCACAGAGCATTGACCTCATGTGAAATTGCCCAGAGCAGTAATCGTTTGTGTATACTGGAGTGAGACTGCAATACAGGTTTTCAAGCGCATTTCAACAGCCAGGTAATCAATACCTTGATTTCAAGAGACGGGGTGAATTTCGGTGCTTTTCGACAGGCATTTAACTACAACACAAATTCATGGGCATTGTTCATGCATTCAAAACCACAATTTGAGGCCAAGAGCTTCGGGTTGTAGGGAGCCCAATAATGTCATTTTTGCGATTCCAGCAATGTGATTCCTCCTACTGTGTTGACATTCAATGAATCACAAAGGGAATTATAGCTATATATTATTCACAACCAATGCCTAACACATGTATATTTCTCAATCTCATAGCTTTATGGATTGTCCAGTACTCCTCGTGCTGTTAACAAATAAAACCGTATTCAGCAAATCAGATCATGAGTATCATATCAAGAGAAAGTGGTCAGATAGGCCTACATGAAATATGCAGAATTAACATTCAGTCAAAAATAGCGATTTCAGTTTCAGATAAATATTTTGATTTAGCCAAAGAGATCGCGTCAGTCAGATTACCCGCTTTCATTGAGCTTGACGCATCATTTCCTTCCAGTCATGTTATCAATGCGCACTCAATATGCAATTTCCTGATGAATAACTTTGACCCAATCGTTCTTCTTCCTGACTTCTGCCGATAGCTCTCTCACCTTTAATTCGAGTATTTCATGTTAAGTCAATTAATGGAGTAGTAGTCTGATTCTACAGCTTTGAATCTTTGAGAAAAGCCTGAATGGCGACAAGTGTATTCTGATATATTGCAACAAAGTTGAGTTCTCTTAATTCTCTAGTCATCGTTGGCGTAGCTGTCTTGTTAAGCATCTGTATGGAGATATTGACAGATATTGACATGCCAGCGAGTAGCCTGTGGTTGATCAAAGATATCGGCCTGTGTTTTTCATAATAAGCTCCATTTTTCCTTTTTACAAGCTCTCTATTACCTTACCTTGATTACCTTGACCGACCGGACTATCGGTTGGAATCGCTGATGATCACAGCATTTCTTCCATTTGTCTCTCGATCGTGTTCTACTGCATGTTGGTCCAAGCTTTCAAGTAAGGTCGTCTTTCCATCTTCTCGGGGGGTGGGCTCCCTGCTGTTCTACTATGTTCTCGTGGATGCCACTCTGAGACTGCGTTTATCCATTTTCTATCGGGAAGTTGTGCCACATGTCCAGCACATCGGGGTTTGTCCTTCTGGTACCCTTCGATGACGTCTTTGATTTCGCTTCTTTTCTTGACCTCTTCGTCCTTGATATATTGTAGTGATATTTCTAGCATAGTTCTCCCCATGGTTCTTTGAGATGTAGCCAAATATTATTTCTCCTTTTTGTCTTTTTGTTGTTACCCCCTTTTTGCTCGCATATAAAATTGCAGACAAAATGGTGCCGTTGAACAGGTCTGCGTGGGTATTTGTGTCGATGTTGGATTTCAGTACATTCTTTATCGAGTTTCAAAGCTCTCCATCCCGCTCTAGCTCGCCGATTGATCTCATTTCTAGATCTCGTTCCATGTTCAGTTCCTGCTCCAAGTGGCCTATATGTAGTTCTTCACTTCTTCTATTACTTATCCTTCTATCGTGATTCGTCCCGGCGTTACGTTGTCCAATCTCATACAAGTTTTTGAACGGTTGATATCCAGACAGATTTTGAGCCTTTGATTGCCGTTTCTACTGCCTTTTATTGCCGTTTTCTAATGACACGTCCTGTATAAAGATTAGAGCAGCCACTACATACGATTTGACAAGCAATGTATTGTCGAAGATATTCTTGGGGATTCTTTATAATTGGACAGTTGTGAAGATCATAGTTTTGTTGTTGCGGATGTTTTTTAAGAGCGCTTCTTGAATGGTCTGTTTTCTCGATTTTCTATCAATGTGTTTACGATTGAAATTTTTCTTGATTTGTTGGTCAACTTTGTCACTAATGAAAGGAAAATGAAAGCACATACCTTCCATTCCATTGGTAATCTGTTTCCTTTTGTTTTGACCTGTAAATTTAATGGCACTTTTTCGCATCGCTGCTTCAGGATATCAATTACACGGAATATTATCAAATTTTTTCTTACTCATTTGATAAATTTTATGTTGTATGCATCGATTAGCACTTCTTTGTTTTTCATTTCTAATGAAATTCAATTTCATTGCAAACAGGTATATAAACTATTGGCAAAAGATTCGATTTCAATTTCAACATAATGTGCTTCGTTCCCCGATTAACTAACCTGATTACGATCAGATGTTATGCAGGCTCCGAATTTTGCAATAAAACTTCAAGCAAGAACGGCACTTGATAGAGCTGCTCAACCATGCACCTAAAGGATTGTCAGCTAAAGAAACTAGATCTACAGCAGCTTCGACAATAGGGATTTCAATGTCATTAACAGCAACAGAGCTTCGTTAAAAATAAATATTAAGATCAAAAGTAAATCTTCCAATTATTAGCTTTTGGGTAGCGATGCACAATTACAAACTCGGAAAAACTCATAGTTTTTGCGATTGAAGGATTGAACAGAACAGCTCTAGCGGTCTGATCCACTGAATCTGAAATCCAAAATTTATCAAGGATCATTTTCTAATAATTAAATCCTAGCCATCATCTAAAGAACGAATTTACACAGTTCATAAACGTGAAAGAAGACTCATCATAAAACAGGTGATGTTACTATATTTAAAATAGCGGTATTTTTTATCGTTATGGTGAACTTTGTTGCTGAGTCAGAAAAACAAAACTTTATCACCTGTCCGCGAAACATTATTCAGTTGAGATTTGAAATACTATGACAACGATGACAATACTGATTTGTGAATTCAGGGAATAGTTGTCACTTTATTTTTAATCTCAGTTGTTAGTAAAGTATATAGTTCCAACCTATAACAATACTTGCCATGGAAGTTGTCCGTTTTAATAGTATAAAATTCGATGATTTACTATGCTATCAGTCAATGGAAATAAACATCACCGAATCGTGTGTGCACGTGTTTTGCAGACTGATGTCAATGCTACAGCGCACATGACGTCATGTAAAATAGGAAACACAAACCGTATTCTATAACCTATCCAATTTTGGCCTTTTTCGTTTTAGAGGGAGTAGAAAACTCATTTAATTTAATTTACTATTTTAATTACTCATTTAATTTACTCCCTTCATCTGTTTTCTTAAATGACGGTAGCGTAGAAGTTAAGGGAGGGTCATTATCATACACTATGTTTTAAATGTAGCGAATTTACTTTATCCTCAGTTGCCAAGTGACCCCGCGGTTATGAGATTTCGTGTAATAATCTTCCAATTTCACAGAAGTAATCAGGTAAATGCTTTTGTCTTCGAATTTAGTCATTTTTGTTAGGAAATGTGGAATTGAAGTTCGAAAACGTCTTTTAGTCGTCACTTGAACGTCTACAAAGATGTAGCTATGCGTAGTTTGACCATCAGCTTTGTCACGTGTGCACGTCCATGATGTTCACCATGGCTCCTACAACTGATGATGTTCAGTGAAGCACGATTGATTCAAATACAAAATTGACAGGAATAATTAATCTGAACAGTCGTTTTCAGTAGTGGATTTAAAGGGGGAGTTCATGGGGTTCAACACCCCTTCGGAGTTTAAGGATTTTTAAGTGCATTGGTATTTTTCTTGTATTCTTAGAAAAATTTATGTTTTTATTCTATTTATCTTGCCTATACAATTTGATTGAAGTACAAAGAGACAGACTTGCGCTCATCCCAGTTGGATGCGTCTCTCCAATTGGGTCTTCAGAGGCCGACAGATCGTTTTCTGTCCTCAGATGTCTAAAGACTCACCTCAGGAGCACCATGTCAGAGGAAAGATGTTGTGAACCATGATGTCGGTGAATCATCCGGAAGCGTCCGGTCTCACGACTAAGCAATTAATTGAACGATTTGTGAAACAGCATCCAAGAAAACTATTCTGCCTAATTCTTGTTTGATCGATTCAACTCAATAAAGTTGTAGAAGCCGACAAATTATGTTCTGATATAATATTTTTGTATCAATAGAAATATATAATATTGATTTTAAGTATCTAAAGTAAATACATGGAGCAGGCCTTGCATCATACCGGTATGTATTTTTATATTATATTTAATATTATTTTTACATTTTATCAAATATTTAATAGTACAAGTCCAATAATCAGTACGGTACATTTATAAAGTACGGTACAGGAGAAGAAACTTTTCCAAAGATATTTAATATACGCTGTTTTATCGTGCCTAATCCCCCCTCACGAAGATGCTGGATCCGCGCCTGGTTTTTTTATTACCTCATAAATAGGTAAAATGCGGGATTAAATAAAACACTAAATTGAGCTTTTGCATGTTGATCTAGTGATTTTGGCTACGAACACATTTGCTACGCTTAAGAAATCATTGAATTTCACAAAACTAGGTGACAAACTAAGAACAAAGACAAAGCAGCTGCTCGAGATAAACACTGATCATTACAATATTCAATTGCAATCGCATGCATAGGCTACGTGCATGTCAGATGCTTAAGCGTGCCCTAGTTCCTTTCTTAAATGAGATTGTAAAATTATCTCTTGATGCAAGTCAAAATTGAGGCTGATAATCAAAAGTAAAATAAGGTGGAGTCAATGCTTGAGGCGGATTGTTGAAGGACAGACAGAGACATCTATAAGTTTGTACAACCTCATTGAGTATTGCTTGATGTTCCCAGTCATAGTCGATATTATTTTTTTTGC
Source organism: Prostheceraeus crozeri (assembly GCA_907163375.1). Taxonomy (NCBI): domain Eukaryota; kingdom Metazoa; phylum Platyhelminthes; order Polycladida; family Euryleptidae; genus Prostheceraeus; species Prostheceraeus crozeri. The sequence continues at coordinate 18,863 of CAJQUW010013921.1, read as the reverse complement.
GACTCCCACTCAAGAAGTGAAAAAAATAGATTCTTCGCACGGTTTTTTCAATGTGTCTGAACAAATTGTGACCATTATCAAGAACAATGTTCAAGCTTTTCCACAGAGCATCAGTTGCTTCGAACGACTATGCTGAGAAATACAGACAGAAAATTCGTAGCTAAAATCGCAGCGGATAGACTCCAATTCAGATAGACTCCAAATGTCTATCTCGACGATAGTAATCTCGACAAAAGCATCGTTTCTATTATTTTCGTGAAAAATTTTGGACAATATGACAGACTGCTACTGATTTTTTAGAGATTTTGATAATCATAAATTCTGTTTAAAGTGATGAAAATGTGAAAAATTGTTTTAGATAACGACCAGAAATTAAGCTTTGTCAACCATTCATTTTATGCCACAGTATATATAACTATGATGAAGGTAGGCTATTTACTTAAATGAAGCAAACAAACAGCGAAGTCGATAATCTATGATAATCCATTCCAGATGCATAAATGCGTTGGTAAATCATCTACATGGTTAGTTGAGGCATTTTATCCACTTACAGGAGGTCCAACTAATTTGATAGATTAGTGCAAAAATGCAAGATTTGTCTATGTCCCGCTACGGTTATGATGGGCTGCAAACCAAAGAGTCGGAAGCATTATGCACAGTGATCTATCCTGTTTTGAACAAGTCAAGTAGGGTTGCTGTAATATCTAAAAACAACTCATAATCAATTTGAAGAAAAGAAAGTTTTTTGATGAAATAATGCTGTGACTCAGCACTAGCGCTTGTGTCCGAATATACTACTTGGAAAGTGACTGGCTGACAACAAGCGAATATTAGGTCAGTACACCTGGTTTTAAAACGACCTAATTGATGTACCATAGCTGCAATATAGAAAGCAGTAAAAAAATGACGTTACGAAGTGCAAGTGCTTCTTACATAGTTACATTCTGAGGGAGATTAAATATTGGAAAGAGATCATTAATTCATCGATGGAACAGGACCCCGTCTGATGAAATTATGTCACGTATTAATGTCATCTGTGCTGCAAATTCCCTTCTGTGACTTTCGACTAGTTAGTGCACTTGTGTAGCTATGTATGCTGCGATTAAGCGCTCCCAATTATAAAATGAATTTAAATATGAGATTTCCATAATTTACAACATCTTATCGAAGTTATTGTATACATTCCAAAACGTATCAAGTTAGAAACGGTTTGTGACTTTTAATACAAATCACAATTTATTGAGATCAAATTTCTTCATGTTATCAATTAGCTTGAAGGCTTCTGACAGCTTTTTTCAAAATATAAGCACCCATTATAGAGACTTCCTTCGAATTCTTGTCAACTAACTTTTCACTTTTCAGGCCTTTGTCAAGAAACTACTGTAGAAATTGAAATGGCAAGTTCAAGCATTGGTAAGATCGTCTATTTGTTGCATAGCCTACACGTCTGCAGTAAATTACGAGACATAATGCACGGAAGCCTTTATGTACCTCATAATATTAGCGGGCCTTTTGCAGAATGTTTTCTAAACGCCTTGCACTTAAATTTGTTCCAGAAATTGTGTGCTGAACCATCTTTCCAAATTTTTGATGAAATTGTCAGTGATTTTGATATATATTAGCATGAAGGAACATGAATATGTTTGTGACAGATAGTGACAGATTGAAGTACGCAGTGTGAGATGCCAATCCTCTACCGTGTAGCTGAAATCCATCAAACTTGGGTCTTCAAAATCGACTTGCAAGTCGCCTAAATATACAATGCAACTTAAGGGGAGTCGGGTGAGGTTCGGTGTCTAATTGCAAGAAAATTCAGGTTTTCATATTTTTGTATACACTGTGTTTTACAGCTCATGTTTTCATGTACCTGCACTTTGATGATATCACATTCTACGTAGTGCATTTTAGCAGTTAAAGTTGTCGTAAATGGAAGCCAACATACCATTCTACTTGAATGGCTGACCTTTATCTCCGCTTCTCTTACCTAATTTGTTAAACAAACAGCTTTTTGTCAATGGCTCTACAGACGCGATCGAAATGCCGCCTGACCGTGGTTGGAATGCGATTGTGGCCGCTTGACGGTGACATCTTTAAAGAATAGTGAACTGTTCATGATAATGGGCATTATTCAGATTCATGTTGCTTGAAGTTACTGTCAAGTGCCGATCCCTACTATGTTTTAGCTTTGCAATGTAACAAGATATCTACTTACATTAAATAGAGCGAATAGTGTCAATGTAGATATCGAAAATGTCATTGTAAAGTGAGCTTGATTTAGCAATTTATTTGTAATCAGCATAATTTTTGAGAATGTTCATTGCATCAACTGTTTCTAAAATAGAATAGAAATCAGTTTTAATTATTTCAGTAATATGTATGAGAGTTATGGTTTGCCTACAAGTTACGTGAAAATGAATACCAAGTTTGTAGAGATAGTTCAAATTCATAATCGGGAGGTTGAAGGTGGAGACTGTGAAATCAATCCAAAATCAATCAATTACCCTAACAAAATGGGTTTTCAGGCGACCAAGTCTGAAAATTGATTATGCTCTGTACTATAAAACTGGAAAAAGGAATTAAGTAAAATCAGCTCACTTCTTCGACTGGCTGACACAGATCTCTACAAAATTAGATCGTTAATTTTTAAGGAAATAGAATAAATGAAATTCGTGATTTTTATGGCCAAATTGTAGGTTGGTACGCTTTATATTCAAGGAAAATTTCTACCGGGTGTATGTTGCCAAATTCGCTAAAGATTGCTTTGGATTTGATATCCTGTATGATTTAACAAGGCTCATGCACTAAGTAGATTGCTTTACTGATTTCTTGTGTGAGGTTTAAATAGTTGTTTGTCTCAAAGATATTTATTTCTATTCACAATTGAGTGAAAAATTAGATTTACAAAACTCAACAAGGAATATGCTATGATCCTCCAGACTTCAGATTTCGCCCAACAATTCGACCTTTTGTTGGAAATGACTTTTCCGTTGGCAGCTCTGAACTATTCGAGCACCTGATAATCGGCCACTGTAAGCAGGAATGTCAATAAAGTCATAAAGTCATTTTTAGGTCATCTTTGCCCACCTTTTCAAATTTGTTTGTATCATAATTGACAAATCACCACATTACTTCGGATGCTAGGAGATCTATATGATCAAATTTATTATCCATGCAGAACTTACTGAATTACAGGCGTTGAAGTGAATCGTAAGCAATGTCCAGAGGTCAGAATTATGAATTATAGAATTATGAAAACTTCGACGAATTTTTATTCAACGAAAGAGACAAAATTATGAATATTTTTCATAACATTAAGTGACCGCATGTATTTATCTTGACTGTCATGTAAATCGGAAATGTCTATCATTTAGGAAACTAACATCGAACAATTCCCATTGCAGAATTTTGGAGAGTAATCGTTGTTGCTGATGATGAAGAATTGGAAAAAAATTACCGTTTGCCACCTCACACTCTCATCAGCGAAATCTTGGCGAGATGGCAGCTGCACCAGGGCTTATCCGGGGATTGGAAATTTAAGTCTGAAGATAGAGAAGTTGAGTACGATATGAATTCATCATTAGCAGAAGTTGGTGAAAGTAAACCGGGCGCCAAAATGGTGGTGCTGACAGCGGAGTTACCCAGTCTTCCTACTCCGAAGGACACGGAAAACATTCATCTGTTCATGAATGGAACAGCCAAAAAGATCTCCGTCAAACCGCGTTATCGGTTAAGCAAGGTCCTTCCAAACATGACAGAAAACTGCATTTTGGAATATAACGGCAAGCTAATCAACAGAAATCGGACGATTAAACAGTTAGGTATTGTAGAGAACGGCGTTATTTCCGTTCATCAAACATTTGCAGTTGAATTGACAGATAAATCTCACCAGAAGATATCTGTGTCACAGGACTCTTTCATTTGTCATTTGAAAAATGCATTAAAGGAATATGAAAAGAATGATTGCTGTCTTAAGTCAGATGACCGAATTCTCTGTCAAAATGAACCTCTGCGGGAACATACAAAGCCAGTGACAGTCCACAGATCAAAGATTGTGGTCAGAATTGGTGAAAAGATGTTCAGTTGGGAAGTCAATGGAGGAAAGGTAGAATTGAATGATTTCATTGCTCGATTGTCGGAGATTTCTGGGACTGGCAGAATGACTTTAAGAAGGCATGTCTTCGTCTGCAGTGGCTGCGGCAGACGAATGCGGTGCGAGGAAGAAGATTTCCAAGCATTAAATATAGATTGCTGCCGCCAGCGGTCTATGGATCTCAAAGTGGAAGAACGTTTGATTCGTAAACGTGAGTTGATGAAATATTATGCAAATTTTATTGATAGCAGATGACTGATGCTAAAGGTGGAAAGTGGAGACTCTGAATGGGATGCACCAGCTTAGTCTCAATCAAGGCGTACAAAAATAGAAAGTAGTGAAGGACATTGTAAATAAGTTGTTATCAATAACTCGCTAATGTATCTATTTAATCGATGCAGTGAATGCAGCATTTCTGAGCATCTAAAAAATATCTCAGATGTTTACATCCCCATCCGACAGTAAAATATCATCGCAAAACGAAAGTGCAAAAATGCAAGTGAAATACTTTAGCAAGACAGCGATTCAACCGTTGTCAAACATGATTTGAGAGGTTAAGGGATTAATATGAACTCGTTCGTGTAAATATTTCGAACGCAGTTTAATCTCTACGTTTGGGATTTACATCAACATTAACAAGAAACGAATCTACTGTAAGACAATTCCATAACATTCTAATCGATAATTATGGGTTCACAAGTTAATAGTGACAACGATTGACAATACAAAGAAAACATTAACAATTATCTAACACAGCTATTCAGATGCCTTCAAGAAAAGAGATTTACCATTAAGATGCCAATTTGATTCAATTTAGGAGATTTATTATTTATTAAAAATGCTTCTACTATGCGAGTTTCGAATGCAACTTGTTTTTCATCGGGGTAATGTCAGGGATGCAGTTTACAAGCCATCCCATCTAACAAATGTTGCAGCAGCCATCCGAGCAATAACGCCAGAGGCCAGATATGTAGAATGAATTTGACTATCGAGTGGATGTTGTTCAGACAGACAATCATTCTGAGATATTCTAGGTAACTTTAACATCACGTTCTCTTCCTTTCAGACTGCGGAACGTCAACAGTGTCTATTCCACAGAAACTACCAACACCAGCAAGAGCTAAAATGACAAGACGAAGGACTGTCTTTGACAGTCATCAAGTGAAAGGTAAGACGGCGGATTCTGAGCGTCCTATCAGTGTCTGAATGTCTTTTGTTCTTATAGTCTCCGGAAGTCAGACTCTGCAAGGTGACTACTTCCTTCTCCATCTTCACTTTAACCTTTCCTCGAATGAGATGCTCAGGACGACAAGTTCCTCATTAATGACATAATTTTCTAGGTGTTAAGACATGCTTAAATTTACAGTTTACAGAAATCGTGCTGTAGACACCGTCGGCCGGAATCATGTGTTCATACTGAGACGGAAATAACCGAAAATATCATTAACAAATTATTTAAGCCGTCGTGCCTTCAATTTTCACTGAATTGGTCAAGACATTGAACTTTGCCGGCGAAGGAGATGGTCTCCGCTTAGCCTTTTTGTGTCGCAATGCAAAATTTCTGCTTAAAACTGAGCGTCTTCACGTGACCTTGAAATAGACGGAAGTAGAGACTTCTAAGGTCAAAGAAATGTACTAACGAATGTACCGGTTTTGTAGTTTTTGAAGCCTGTTGCGTTCACCTAGCGACACAATTTTTTAGATGATTCCAATACTATATATCCTCACTATTTAAATTTCTGTGCATTAGATGGATCCTTCCTAGGTACCACTTGCCCACATTAACCGACATATTTGTCTGTAACATGTGCTTCACAATAATAACCAACATTTTAGTTTTGGCCTCGGATGGACAACTTCGAGTATGCTTCTGGCTTTGAGAATTAGGATTTGTTTTTCAATGTTTTAAGTGGTTTACAACAAAAAGCATCTTGCTTTTAGATTTTTTGTTTTTGTTTTCTTTTTATTCCAGTAGGTAGTACTTTGTATTGTTTCCTTTCGATTGAACACCCTATTCAATATGTCGGTGGCATCAAAAGCTGTCTTTGTGTATTACATCTGTTATGAAAACATCTATTAGGTACATGTTACTTTATATGACATTATTGGCAGCGATTGTATCTTTCGCGTTTATCTCTGCAGAATCTCCAGTCAAAGATGCATCCACTCAGTATTTTCCTATCATCAAAGGTAAGCTCCAACTTTATGTCACCGATGTAAATTTGATGAAAAAATATAGAAATTAGTTGCATCCTCTGTCGGAAGAAGATTCTAGAGCTTTATAGCCTTTTAAAATCTGCGTCAGGAATCATCCGCAACTGGCTAGTTCGGAATAAATTTGCTGACGTACACCTGGGATCCTTCATCTCATGCGTTGTGTTTCATCATCATTGCAGTGGCAATGTTCGAGGTTATCCCCGCTTGGTTAACGCTGACTAGTGCTTGGTGTTGACGCAGGATCATGGAGTAAGTACATCAGGTAGAGTAGAAACTCAGTATTCATTAAATCCCCAATGCGCATGCAGTTTCGATTTAATTACAATTAACTCGAGTTGAGACCCAGTGCCAAATGTGAGCTATGAAAATTTTTGCAGTTTTGAAGAAGTTACCGCGGAATTGACTGATCATCGTAGCTAAGCAGAAGGAATATTTTACAGATCCTCCGTGTCATGACAGCCTTGGAGATTTTGTTAAATTAGCTTTTTAAAATTTAATTTTTTTTTTAATTCTTAAGGTTTGTTAAATTAGCAATTCGATGGGTTACTTTTGCTTTAATCCTCAGCTTTACTAATAAGAGTATTTTCTTGAGCGTGATCATATCACAAGCTACCTGCATTTGAAACAGTAGAATATCATAATCAAGGACAATGATTATAATTAACTTTGAAAGATGTAGGTTAAATGGGTCCACATTACTATTCAGATAATTCAGATTCAAGAAATGAAATATACATTTAGTGAATCATCAAATCATCATGCCGATAAAAATTGAATTAAAACCTGAAATTTCAGCCAAGAAGGACATAATAAAATCTCATCTTATCCATGAGGACTAGCATTAATTATAATGCGGTTCATGAAATTTCCTTGATGATCAACTTAGTGTCCGCTGCTTGTGGATATTGATTTCCTTTGACACCCAATAAGTTTCGAAGTACCAAATTGCTAGCATATAAGCACAAAAATTTGGCTTTTAGAAATTGATGAAATGTTTTTTGTTTTATAATGAATTCTTCATTACTATCTCTCTATGATTCAGTGCATTTGTGGTTTGACCCCTAGCCAATTTTCTGTATCGGTTACTTGTTTAACTTCACATAACAAAATTCTTCGATACCTTCCCCTTAATTTCCATTGAATTTCAAGGAAACTTCTTCTATGACTAGTTAGTGACAAGTAGGCCTATCTATCACATGCTGGGGGAATTGTACAGCATTCTGAACATGCTTACTCTGTGTCATTACTTTTTTAAGCCCAGTGCAAAAGTCAGTCCATCATTGACTTTCTAAATTCATTTTTGCAAAAGCAGATCGGTAGTTATAGACCTCACTATAATTATTTATAACTAATATCATATGTAGTATATGCCAATATAATATATAATGTACTATATTATATATATTAATTTATATGTCATATGACTTACTGATTAATATTATATTATTTACTTATTTTTAAGTTTTCTTGTTATGCCGATTGTCGTGTGTAGGGTTTAGCAAAGTTTGCTTAGAAAGCGATGTTTTTGAGCCATCTTTGAAGGCAAGGTTACAATGGGGTTTTGAACATTTTGATGCGATTCGTTTCGTCCTTTTTGGCGATGCAGCTATTAAATTGACAAACCTTGTTGTATTTAGAAATATGCAACATGCGGTGATTGTGCTTCGAGGTTATGAGAACTATGTGAACTCTACGTCGGTAGTAAGCAAGTATTGACTATCGAATACATCTAAGCATCAGCAAAACACACATGTGGTAATGCTATATTATCAAATCATATATTCATCATCTTGGATTATTGAATTTCGTATCGCATGTTAGACTATAACTAGTGTCGCATGTTAGACTTTAACAGATTAACAGTTATAGTCCGAAAACCTGAACGAGTTTCTGCAGAGAACAAGGCCGAATCTGAGACTTACAGAGGATGCTGTACACATTGCTACCGAATCTGCATGTCCGCCGAGTTCTGCCAGGTTCCTTTTTTTGTCAGACAGGATCAAGGAAAAACGCATGTAAATTTAGTGGGAAGCAGATTGAAAATGAGATGTTGGTGAAAATATGAATCTTTCTCTGATTAAGTACCAAAAAATATTAAGTCCAGAGCCATAATTATTTGCTTCAAATGTCTTCACGTCCTTTCCAATCATGTTCATGTATGCTTGTATCTATGAAGCTAAACACATTCAGATTTAGTAAGCATCCTAATGTTGGCAAACAGAGTATTTTTCCCATTTATGCAACATTTAACTACAATCTCACATACAGCAGCCATTAGAAGTATGATAATCACTCATACACATGATAATTGATGACTTGAAGTCACTCAATACCAAGAATTGTGACTGTGGGCTCAGTGTTTTTCACTTGATAAGAGAAAACATTGATTTGAAAATCTCATTTTTACCGAAAACTTCCATCTGCTTACCATTGGATTTGCATGTGTGTTAGATAGTCTACCGAGTAGAATTTGGCAGACGCAAATTCGTAGTAGCGATAGGATCTCATTTCGACCTCTTTCCCTGCAGAAACTCGTTCTGGCTGCCCTATTCAGAAAATGAGTACAGCACTTCAAAAACAACCCTTCTTTAACCCCAGCTAGTCGTATGTGTCACATGCTTCTCAGATGTAGTGATTCATCAATAAAGCTTTAATCTTTCGATTATTTCATTTACTTTGCAGTTTCATTTTTTCTGCGGGATTTCGCGAACGCAAGAAGACGTGGCGATGCAGATCTGTATCTGCCGAAGCAGCCTACTGTAGGAGATGTCCGTAGAGCTGTACTGGAAGTGATGGGGAGACGATCTGAAGAGACATTGATAACACAACAAACCGCCGTTTCCAGAAGGACTGGAAAACGTTTGTTCTTGACGTATAACGGGTTCACATCAGTGGACGGAGCAGAGAAACTGAACTTATCAGAGGAGTTGATGGATATGAGAACAAGGCTTCTGAAGAACGATGACGAACAATTTATCCTCCTTCCGGCAGAACATCGCCTGTGGCTCTCCATTCATCCATGTTGACGCTCTCAAGAATTTGTTTTCAATTGTCGAATACTCAGTTTTTGTAATATAAGTTTCACTCAGGCACTTATTTTCCACGTAACGGCTCATCAAGTCGTCGTAAGCTTTATGCAAGTAAAATTTCAGCGATTTTCAAATTACTCCATGAATCGTTTAATGTTGCATTTTGCACATTTTACACACGAATTTAGAGTTTTAAACTATGGATATTCTAGTTGCCGACAGGCTTGGAACAAGTGCAGTTTTGAAGTGTGCAAGATCTCGAAGGCAGTATTTTACAAATTAATTTATCTTTTATGGTTCGTCCATTAAAATCATGGAAGCGAAAGAAAAGTGAACATCATCTTGAAACTGAGGAAGCGGTTTACAAACGAAATGAATGTTAAAGCAATATTTTCTGTGTGAAGTATTGCTCTTGTCTGAATCTCGGGAGACACTGCCACTTTTCCCATTACCATTAGGGATGTTTCCTATTTTTATTGCAAATTATTTGATTTGGAATAGAATTCACAAAAAATGGGCGGAGGCGTGAAATTTCGGAAAGAGCATTTTCCAGCTCCATCAATTCACGATGAGATCATTTTAGTGCAAGGCCTAGCTGCTATGTTGAATCATCACTTGATTCAATTGCTTAATGAGCTCAAAACAGCAATCAACATGGTGTTAATGATAATTTGACCAATTGGTACATGTAAAGTACCTATACATGTAGGTACTTTTCTATTGATCTCACTCTTCAACAATTTTCGTGTTGATAGAATTGCTCGAGTGTGTAACAACTTATACCACTGAAAAGATAACAATCAAACCACAGAATTAAATATTTTGTTTATCTGCTTCGGTTTGCTAGAAGTGTGATTAATACGAAATGGACGGCACATTGAGGAACCTATTAGGTGGGCAAAAAGGAATTCCTAATACCTTACAGAGATAGGAAAAAAGTCGTGCGTCCCTTGCGTATTAATGTGAGTTCCAGCGAAGTGCTTCGATTGCCAAAATTCCTTCAGATTCGAAGAATTCAGATAATTGCCCACAAGTTTTTCTCCATAATGTTGACCCTTCCGATCATTATTAAAGAAAGTAGCAGGCGTACGAAAATTAGTTCACTTGATGATTTCACATCCTCTCCTCGGCATTGCTCACTGTATAGTGCATACATTGAATCGAAGCCACACATCGATGTTTGTTTTGGTGTGTGCGAAGTGATAGCACAGCACGCACGCATCTCTCACTGGCTCTGGTGTCCTTTGCTGACAGCTTATTGTTTGCCATTTCCAATAGCAAGCGATACACGAATTATCCATTCGAGGAGCAAGTTGTGTGATGTGATGTGCCATTTCGATATTAAGGTTACATACAATTCTTCCTTTCTAGGAAACCGAAGCGCGCGCAGATGAATCTAATTCTGTGAATCAAACAATTCAGAAAATGTGTTTGAAATGTTCATAGCTTCATCCCATTTCTAAATAGATCAAGTTAACTCGAAACAAAAAAGTGGATATTTGTCAAAACTTTCACAAAACCAACTGTTTTCTCAATAGCGTTTTATCACAAACTACAGCGCTGAGATTTGCAAAAGTCACACCATCTTTTTCACAAAGCCTTCCAGATTAATATTGCGACATATTATTTACCTTACATGGTTCCCAAGAGGCGATTACTAGCAGTTCATGGAAAATAACTGATGAGTTTTATGAGGACTATATGCTTGGGGGTAAAACCATCATTTTAAATACTGGTGAGGTGGAATTTTTCGCGTTGCGCAATAACACAAAGAATGGACAATATTACTGTACCATTCAATTGGTCTGGAATGCAAGTTACAACTTTATGGAACATCTGGAAGGCTTCGACTGAAATGTACCTACATATGTAGGCCATTTGAACTCTTTAGCAGTTTTAGCCTATAAGCTGATAATCCTAAAAATATATAGTGCTGTAATTTTGATGAGGACAAATGTAGAGCAAACATTATAGAGTATAGATTCATTTATTTCATCTCAAGCTATAGACATATAGAACTGACATATGAGATGGAGTGATAAACAAATCATCGTTTCTCTTTTAGCTTCCTTATCAAAATATCCTTTCTAAGGTACGTTTCTCACTTATTTAACAAGCTGATATCATTTACATAGCACTTATATCAAATATTCTTATCATGAAGCCCAATATCCAAATTGTACAAACCCGCGAGAAAATGAGTCGTGGGCCCCTCGTCAAAAAGTTGTGGGCCAGCACGTGAAAATATGGGGGCCAACAAATTTTTCGAAAGTGGCTTATTTGGAAGTAAAAATGCATGATCATGTCAATTTGCGACCATTCTCTTCAAAAAATGACGTGAAATGTGATCTCTTAAAGTCGAGGGTTGCCCCCCCCCCCAATTTTCACGGTTATCTTTTTGACGGTGGTCGTGGGTCGGCCCTTAAGTTCACACGAGCTCTAATTTTGAATAAGAACGACCACAGAGTTGTCATACACATTGAGCAGCGAATTTGTTGTGATTTCTAAGAAAAACGCATCTCTGATGTTAGTGGACTGGCCAAAAACTGTCATCGATCGGCTGTCTGGCATAGGCAAGTTTTTCCTTGGAATAAATAACCCTAGCTCTCATTTCTCTCAGTGATTTTCGCTACATGATGCATTCAATCGTGAAATGTTGTAATAAACATTTTTGGTTGCGATACTTTATACATTTGCATGACGCATCGATGACAATGCAAATAATTACTCAGAATTCTTGACTTAACCCTGAACTTCATATCATTCTTTGTATCATTCTGACCAATGCCTGAATTTTAATAGCTTGTCAATTTTTTCGGTCAATCAAGGTTGAGTGCGCGAAGTTGTATTATCGTTCATTCATTAAATTGTGAATGAATGGAAGAATCCTCAATGAGTGTTGCATAATATCTCGGTCGCTTCAAGCCTGTGATACAGTGAGGGAGAGAAGGGAGAGAGAGAGAATTCTATTAATAGAAGCGCACTTTGTCCAGTCCAGCCCGATAACAGATAACTTTCTCGTGCGCCTTCGATAGCGCAGCGCAATAAGAAGATCACATTTCAACTCGAGGGTTGAAATAGAGGTCATCGCTTCATTTCACAAAGAGAAATAGCGTAGAATAATATAGACGTTCCATTTGTGTCTCTACCATTGGAGCTGCCTGACTGACACCTGTGGACATCGCTGTGTAAATTGATTGATCTTATTAATGGATTATAAATCAAATTACAATATAGAAAATGCGAGGAATATCCTGAGCCGAACAATATTTGATGGAAATGGATTATTTATCAAACGATAATTCGTGTCAGGTAAGTCGAATGAAGTGAATAATAGCGGTTAACCTGCACACTACACATTATACCAAACATTGAATTAACTGAAATATTTCAACAGATAATTTTTGAATTAGGTGTGATGTAAAAAAATGTTCCTCTGGTTATAAATGTTTGACTATAGGTGAAGCAAGCCAATATTTCACAACCATTCAGATCGAATCGTGCGGACAGACTGACATCGTAAACGAATCGCTTCGTATGAATACGGAAAAATCCAGTCGACAAGCTCGTTAATCTTCGGACACGGAAGACTTCGGTTCAATTAAGAATCATACGGCCGTGGCTAATTTTTTTGTATATTTGGCGCTTATATAAGTTGCTTTTGAATTCATTCAGACTTTCAATAATTAAGAGATAGAAAACCTGGTATTTTTTATGCTCTAATTATCAAGGCTTTGACTGCAAAATACTTTGCACAGCGGTTGGCGCTAACTGATGGTTCGCTGCCATGAGATAAAGTCAAGTCTGCGACGTGACATTAGAACGGGCAAAATCAATCAATACGGCATGTTAAAACACTCATGAAACAGATCAACGTTAACAAAGGACTTTCAATTGCTTATCTTTAATGAGAAGAAACACCGTTGTACTCTTATTAAAGATATTCAATCAAAGTCCTTTTGGTTAACTTAATCTGTTTTCATTTGGTTTTTACATGCCGTATTGATTGATTTTGCCCGTCTAATGTCACGTCGCCAGAATTGAATCGAGCTTTGACGGTATGTACAAATTCATTTTTATACTGATTCGTGCACAGATATTCTGCTATTACTGTCCTGTTTCATCTACCGCTTTATCTCTAATGCGTTGACAGCCATATTGATATGCATTGAATACAGTCTGCCCTGACTATACGGCCTACATGGTCTTGATATAATCCCTTGCTTTACATACAACAGGATTTCGAAGAGCTTCTCAAATTATCATCAGACATCCTACCGTGTTCTCAGTAAGATATTCTGTATCTAACACAAATGAAACGAAAGCGCTGAATTCTCCAAATCTTCGGTTAATGATTAAGCCTATCTCTATAATACAGAGTAGATTACATTACAAACGAACGTGTCCTTAATCACTTTAAACTCGAACGTAATAATATCCTCCTATGTATAATTGTAATATTTGATATTGCTCGATCGATCATATTTTACAGTCTGCGTGAGATTTATATTGCCAACCCAACCAAAACATTTTTAATGAAATCCGTTTCATATGCTTGGGATAGTATGCTGGCCTATAACACTCCTGATCGCCTCTCTGCAGACAAATATTTCCTTTTTATAATTGCATGGGTTGCATGATCATCCAATTATGCCGTGTGAGTGGATATTTATCATTTTCTTATAAACAATTAACATAAAATTATAAAAGCAAGAGCTAAGGAAACAATTTCTAAAATTGTAATGATGTAATTAGGCTATTTCTAACAATTGATATTGCATAAAAACTCGAGAACCTTCTTTCATATTTCAGACGTTATGGTACTTCAGCTCCTTCGCGGAACTCGTACACTGAGCCCTTCCGAATGTTTCGGTTCTAATAGTGTTTATTATTTTTCTATTAGTAAAATGGAACACTTAGTGGAGTGACACTATCGACCTGCGTGAATAAAAATCTAAGGTAGGTTCAGTAGTTTTCAGATTTATGCCACTTGCCACCCTTCTTGCGTTGTACTTTTTAGTAGTACAACGCAAGGGGGTGGCATTTTTTTTGGAAAGTCAAGGGCTGGCCCTCGGCTTTTTGACGACTTTTCGAGGGACTGATCGCCCTCGTCTTTTAGCTGTGGTCCAGCCCTCGAGGGTCCGCGGACTTATTTTCTCGCGGGAAATAGTTCAAATTTTAGAAAATGACCTACGTAGGTACTTTTTGTTCTTAAGGATTTTTGGACAAATTAATGCATGGCTACCCGCGAGAAAATAAGTCCGCGGACACTCGAGGGCCGGCCCACGACTAAAAGACGAGGGCGAGTCCCTCGAAAAGTCGTCAAAAAGTCGAGGACCAGCCCTTGACTTTCCAAAAAAAATGCCACCCCCTTGCGTTGTACTACTAAAAAGTACAACGCAAGAAGGGTGGCAAGTGGCATAAATCTGAAAACTACTGAACCTACCTTAGAGTTTTATTCACGCAGGTCCGATAGTGTCACTCCACTAAGTGTTCCATGTACTAATAGAAAAATAATTAAACACTATTAGAACCGAAACATTCGGAGGCAGTGACGAGTTCCGCGAAGACTGAAGACCATAACGTCTGAAATATGAAAGAAGGTTCTCAAGATTATGTAATATCATTGTTAGAAATAGCCTATACATCATTACAACTTTAGAAATTGTTTCCTTAGCTCTTGCTTTATAATTTTATGTTAATGTTTATAAGAAAATGATAATATCACTCACACGGCATAATTGGATGATCATGCAACCCTGCAATTATAAAAAGGAAATATTTGTCTGCAGAGAGGCGATCAGGAGTGTTATAGGCCAGCATACTATCCCAAGCATATGAAACGGATTTCATTAAAAATGTTGTTGGGTTGGCAATAAAATCTCACGCAGACTGAAATATTGATCGATCGAGCAATATCAAATATTACAATTATACATAGGAGGATATTATTACGTTCGAGTTTTTAGAAGCTGATTAAAGGACACGTTCGTTTGTAATGTAATCCACTCTGTATTATAGAGATAGGCTTAATCAATAACCGAAGATTTGAGACATTCATAAAATAATTCAGCGCTTTCCTCCGTTTCATTGTTAGATACGGAATAGGTAGGATGTCTGATGATAATTTGAGAAGCTCTTCGAAATCCTGTTGTATGTAAAGCAAGGGATTATATCAAGACCATGTAGGTCGTATCGTCAGGGCAGACTGTACATTGCTAAGTTCCGAAAATTCAATGCATATCAACATGGCTGGTCAACGCAGTAGAGGATAAAGGCGTAGATGAAACAGGACAGTAATAGCAAGAATATCTGTGCACGAATCAGTATCATGAAAATGAATTTAGTACAATACCGTCAAAGCTCGATTCAATTCTGGCGACGTGACATTAGACGGGCAAAATCAATCAATACGGCATGTCAACAAACCAATGAAACAGATTAATTTAACAAAGTACTTTGATTGAATATCTTTAATAAGAGTACAACGGGTTGTTTCCTTCTTATTAAAGATATTCAATTAAAGTCCTTTGTTAACTTGATCCCCTTGGTTTTCATTGGTTTTTACATGCCCGTATTGATTGATTTTGCCCGTTCTAATGTCACGTCGCCAGAATTGACTTTATCTCATTGCAGCGAACCATCAGTTAGCGCCAACGCTGTGCAAAGTATTTTGCAGTCAAAGCTCGATAATTAAGAGCATAAATACCAGGTTTTCTATCTCTTAATTATTGAAAGTCTGAATGAATTCAAAAGCAACTTATATAAGCCGCCAAATATACAAAAAAAATGCCACGGCCGTATGATCTTAATTGACCGAAGTCTTCCGTGTCCGAATTAACGAGCTTCGACTGGATTTACCGTATTCATACGAAGCGATTCGTTTACGATGTCAGTCTGTCCGCACGATTCGATCTGAATGGTTGTTGAAATATTGGCTTTGCTTTACCTATAGTCAAACATTATAACCAGAGGAACATTTTTTTACATCACACCTAATTCAAAAATTATCTGTTGAAATATTTCAGTTAATTCAATGTTTGGTATAATGTGTAGTGTGCAGGTTAACCGCTATTATTCACTTCATTCGACTTACCTGACACGAATTTCGTTTGATAAATAATCCATTCCATCAATATTTTCGGCTCAGGATATTCCTCGCATTTTCTATATTGTAATTTGATTTATAATCCATTAATAAGATCAATCAATTTACACAGCGATGTCCACAGGTGTCAGTCAGGCAGCTCCAATGGTAGAGACACAAATGGAACGTCTATATTATTCTACGCTATTTCTCTTTGTGAAATGAAGCGATGACACTCGGTATTTCAACCCTCGAGTTGAAATGTGAATCTTCTTATTGCGTCTGCGCTATCGAAGGCGGCACGAGAAAGTTATCTTTATCGGGCTGGACTGGACAAAGTGCGCTTCTATTAATAGAATTCTCTCTCTCCCTCTCTCCCTCACTGTATCACAGGCTTGAAGCGACCGAGATATTATGCAACACTCATTGAGGATTCTTCCATTCATTCACAATTTAATGAATGAACGATAATACAACTTGCAACCTTGATTGACGAAAAAATTGACAAGCATTAAAATTCAGGCATGGTCAGAATGATACAAAGAATGATATGAAGTTCAGGGTTAAGTCAAGAATTCTGAGTAATTATTTGCATTGTCATCGATGCGTCATGCAAATGTATAAAGTATCGCAACCAAAAATGTTTATTACAACATTTCACGATTGAATGCATCATGTAGCGAAAATCACTGAGAGAAATGAGAGCTAGGGTTATTTATTCCAAGGAAAAACTTGCCTATGCCAGACAGCCGATCGATGACAGTTTTTGGCCAGTCCACTAACATCAGAGATGCGTTTTTCTTAGAAATCACAACAAATTCGCTGCTCAACTCTGGGGTCGTTCTTATTCAAAATTAGAGCTCGTGTGAACTTAAGGGCCGACCCACGACCACCGTCAAAAAGATAACCGTGAAAATTGGGGGGGGGGGGCAACCCTCGACTTTAAGAGATCACATTTCACGTCATTTTTTGAAGAGAATGGTCGCAAATTGACATGATCATGCATTTTTACTTCCAAATAAGCCACTTTCGAAAAATTTGTTGCCCCCATATTTTCACGTGCTGGCCCACAACTTTTTGACGAGGGGCCCACGACTCATTTTCTCGCGGGTGCTGCTGAAATTTCATTCAAAATACAACTATGCATTGAGAATCCAAAATTTTACTTAAAAGCGCTTATTAAAAAAGCTATAGATTCAAAAGATAACAATAAATTTTATGATTCCTTATGCTTATTCATTCATAACTTAAGGCAAAGATAATTTTATCAACTATGTTTAGTTAGGCTAAGGCGTCCCAAGTAGTAAGCACATTCCAAATTCAAGGACAAAATGTGAAATGCTGACTCAGCCCCCACCCCCACCCTCTGGCAGGCAGTGTGAGGGACATGGTCAAGGATGTGCTGGGAGGAATGGGTCCGTCAGGAGGAAACTGTCCCCCCCCACCCCCTCCTGTCACACTTCCACCTTTGGTTGTAGAGATGGTAGAAAGTCGTGCCATAGCTCAAACGCATTAGTCAGTTACCAAGATTTTCAATCGACAGGCCAATAACACGTCCACGAGTCTCCGTCGATCAGCAAGATGTCCCATGCGTCCACGTTCTTCAAAAATTCACTCCCATGGGAAAGCGCCATCAAAAGTTTTGCTTTTATTGCCGGCATGGACGAGCGACTCCAAGCAGACTAAAGACCAGGTAAGATGCACTCACTAATAATAACTGCCTTTAATATGCAATAGGATGTCCATTGTCAGCTATTACTGGCGATCTCTGTGGCTCCAACACCCCATCCTGTGCTCCGACTACACGTGATTGCAGGACCCTCACACTTTCACTAAGGAATGCCAGCCTTCCATCATTAGAAGATTTGAAGCGAAATTAGATTGAATGTTGACTTGTTTATGTAGGTTTGCAGTATGCTACGTGAATACGCATCGTGTCCTATTAAGAGATATTCTGGTTCTTACTTGTGAAAGCCATGATAATACCGTTTTTGTTAGCAGCCTATGTCTTTCAGTTTAATTTTTGTAGGACAGTTAGTAAGCACTATTCCAAATTCAAGGACAAAAATGTAGAAATTCGGACAGATCAGTCCCCCACCCCCACCCTCTGGCAGGCAGTGTGAGGGACACTGTCAAGGATGTGCTGTCGGAGGAAATGGGTCCGTGAGGAGGAAACAGTCCCCCCCCACCCCTCCTTGTCACACTTCCACCTTTGGGTTGTAGAGATTGGAGAAAGTCGTGCCATAGCACATTTGAAAGCGTAGAATGAGAAAAAGGCAGAGAAAAGCTCAGTTTGGACTCATTTTCTTGGTTTAGGGAGAAAATGCAGGAACTGTCAAGTTGGAAAAAGTCAGGTTTTGGAGGTTTGGGATGAAGAAAGTCGTTTTTCGGGCAGAAGGAGTGCTTGGATGGGAAAATGGAGTGCAAATTCGGACGTTTT
>CAJQUW010013920.1:0-117541 GCA_907163375.1 Prostheceraeus crozeri | reverse complement strand
TCATATTCCTAAAGCATTTCACTTTAGTCAGGAATGATAGATGTGTGTGTAGTGAGTGGCACTCGATCCCGTCGACAGCCCGAAGGCTTGTACCGCATCACTAGGGAAGTGAGAGATCTTCCCCTCGATACCCGCTCTTTACAGCCTAAAGACATCATTGTCACTGCCCCGAAGTGGGTAACAGGGAAACGCCGAGTCAAAGGTAGTGATCAGTAGCTGGGATCTAACCCCTCCAAAGCTGCCTTAGTTAAATTTCTGATAGCAGATTTGAATGTAGTATACAGCCTAGAACATAATATCATCATTCAAACATTCAACTTATGTCAACATTCAACATAATATCAACACTTAGTGAGGGAATGATAGATGTGAGTGTAGTGAGTGGCACTCGATCCCGTCGACAGCCCGAAGGCCTTGTACCGATCACTAGGGAAGTGAGAGATCTTCCCCGATACCCGCTCTTTACAGCTGAAGACATCATTGTCACTGCCCCGAAGTGGTAACAGGAACGCCGAGTCAAAGGTAGTGATCAGTAGCTGGGATCTAACCCCTCAAAGCTGCCTTAGACTTAGTTAAATTTCAAATCTGATAGCAGATTTGAACTCAGGATAATTGAAAACCTTAGTCTATATGTTAAAACTTTGAAAAAAGTGAAAATTAAGAATTTTTAAAAAATTCCGCATTTTACTACTCATACTACTTTTAAAAAATTTTATCAGTAGTAAAGACACTATCAAACTCTATCATACAAACTTTGAAGTAAGAAGATAGCTTGCCTACTTCAAAAGATAGAGTCCTTTCCTTTGCACCCGATATCGGGAGCTCAGAGCGGACGACCGTCGCTTACCTCGTCTTTCGATGAAGTGATCAGACTTACGATGTCGTGGGGTTTAATATATGTCTCGGAAGAAAACTTTAAATGGCTTATCTCCGAAAGTATTCATCGTAGCGACATGCGGTTTGTTGCAAACGATTTGTCTCATCATTCTTTACAAATATGACACCTGAAACCATTCTCTTCATATGACACGGGAAGTTGGTCCGCCGAGCACATGTCCATGTTGTAACATGCCACAAGTGAAAAAAAATTCCTAAGTGTGGGAGCTCCAGTGTGGTGAAAATTTTGAAAAATTTAAAACTTCCGAATTTTGAACCTAGGGACCTTTACCAAAGTTTGTTTCAAGAAATTTTGTCCGAACGTGGGGGGGGGACGTCGTCAGCGAAATTTGATGAAAAATGTTTTGGTGACGGTCCAAGGTCGAAATTCCACACTTTGGAAAATTTTCAAAATTTTACCCATACAAAGTCACTCTGACACTTAGGATTTTTCAGGTGAGCGAGCTCCGACCTAAAATCTTGTAACCGCTCTAACTTGTGAACGGCTGGTCCGATTGACTCGCAACAAAAAATGTTGTCGAGCAGTTTTTTCTCCTCTTTCAAACGAGTAGCTGTAAGACAAAATCCGTCCACTAGAACCAAAGTTAGAAGATTGTTGTCGGGGGGGGGTCAGTGAAATTTGATGAAAAATGTTTTGGTGACGGTCCCAGGTCGAAATTCCACACTTTGGAAAATTTTCAAAATTTTACCCATACAAAGTCACTCTGACACTTTGGATTTTTTCAGGTGAGCGAGCTCCGACCTAAAATCTTGTAACCGCTCTAACTTTTGAACGAAGACAGATAGGAACAAGCCGATTCTTTCACTGAATTTGTCTCACTCTTAGCTTTCAAACGAGCTATCGCACGACAAAATCCGTCCACTAGAAGCCAAAATCGATGCAAGCTGTCCAGAGGGGGGGGGAGGTCAGTGAAATTTGATGAAAAATGTTTTGGTGACGGTCCCAGGTCGAAATTCCACACTTTGGAAAATTTTCAAATTTTTACCCATACAAAGTCACTCTGACACTTAGGATTTTTTCAGGTAAGCGAGCTCCGACCTAAAATCTTGTAACCGCTCTAACTTTTGAACGAAGACAGATAGGAACAAGCCGATTGTTTCACTGAATTTGTCTCACTCTTAGCTTTCAAACGAGCTATCGCACGACAAAATCCGTCCACTAGAAGCCAAAATCGAAGCAAGCTGTCCAGAGGGGGGGGGGGGAGGTCAGTGAAATTTGATGAAAAATGTTTTGGTGACGGTCCCAGGTCGAAATTCCACACTTTGGAAAATTTTCAAATTTTTACCCATACAAAGTCACTCTGACACTTAGGATTTTTCAGGTGAGCGAGCTCCGACCTAAAATCTTGTAACCGCTCTAACTTTTGAACGAAGACAGATAGGAACAAGCCGATTCTTTCACTGAATTTGTCTCACTCTTAGCTTTCAAACGAGCTATCGCACGACAAAATCCGTCCACTGGAAGCCAAAATCGAAGCAAGCTGTCGAGAGGGGGGGGACGTCAGTGAAATTTCAAAATTTGATGAAAAATGTTTTGGTGACGGTCCCAGGTCGAAATTCCACACTTTGGAAAATTTTCAAAATTTTACCCATACAAAGTCACTCTGACACTTAGGATTTTTTCAGGTTAGCGAGCTCCGACCTAAAATCTTGTAACCGCTCTAACTTTTGAACGAAGACAGATAGGAACAAGCCGATTCTTTCACTGAATTTGTCTCACTCTTAGCTTTCAAACGAGCTATCGCACGACAAAATCCGTCCACTAGAAGCCAAAATCGAAGCAAGCTGTCCAGAGGGGGGGGGGGACGTCAGCCGAAAATTTTTTCTCTCCGATTTCGCTGGAAACATCCTTCCTAACCCAAAATTTCACGTAGATTCCGAATCTGGACTCCGTTTTCTCATCCGATGCTTCGTTTGGGCGCTACACACCAAAACGTCCCATTTTCTCGCCGATTGCCTTGAAACTCACCCTACCGATGCAGAATTTCACGCTGAATCCGAATCTGACCTCCGTTTTCTCATCCGACCACTCCTTCCACTCGAAACAACCCATTTTACAACCCAACATTCAGCAGATTGCACAAAAAACATCACACACTATAGCCTCAAGACTAATCCTGGCGGTCGCCCACGTCCACCTAGACGGTCGCCCACGTCAACCAGGCGGTCGGACCAACGCACCCGAGTCTCACACTCTGTTGTTGCAGAGGGGGGGGGACGTCAGCGAACATGTTGTGAACGTGGACCCACCCGGCCGGCACACCACGACAGACCACAACCTCTGTCGTTCCAGAGGGGGGGGGGACTCAGACACGAAGCACCACGGCGGCCGACCACGACACTCTGCCGTGCCAGAGGGGGGGGGACTCAGCCACGACGGCGGCCATCTTGCGCTATCCAGTATTTGTCACTTGCTTACTACTTAAATTGGAAAATTGGTACTATTCTTGAAGTTTGTAGAGGGCACGATAATTGTATTCGATCTGCTGTAGTGATTGTGAGGAGTGGTAATAGGTGCGTGCGTTTGCGTAGGCTCATTCGCCTATTGGTGCCCATAGAAAAAGGTTCTGATTAATTCAAAATGCATGGTTCAATCCCCCTCTCAAATCTAACCTATTTCTTACGATTTGTACATTCGTTTTGTACTTATGTTCTGTTATTTTGCCCGACACAGTTGCTTTTTGAACGGGTACCGTATCATATTTCTACATGTCTCAAATCGTATTTCAATTTTTTACATAGATCGTGCTCTGAAGAAACACTGAATGCCTCTTTTATTCATGCAATGCATGAAAAGTGATCTTCATGCGTCTATGATTGGAGTGATAATTTATTATCTATTCTCTCTGCGAGTTATCCGTTATTTTTGTTTTTTTATGCTTGCTCCCATAAAAAATAGGGGAGTGTCGCGAACTTTTATTGTTAAATGTTCGTACGTATTATCAATCTGCTTTTGTCCAACTTTTATTGTTGAATGCTCCTATTATCAATTTGATATTGATGTCCGAAAATATCCGGATCAGTGTTCAACAGCTTTGCATGTTCAATGTTCTCTCTCACACAATATACTGACGCCGAACAGAGCACTCGTTTTCTCTTACATCGAATCCGCAACAGGTCCTATTTAGCAGGCTTACTTTCTTAAAGGCTGGCGGCATAGCTAGATAAGTCAATCGTACACAAAAGTAAGGTTAATTAGGTCTATTTAAGTTTTCTACGATTCAATTCGAGATTCGAATCGATTCGCGAATCACGATTCGATTCACAGGCATTATTGGGTCAATTGAAGCTTTTGACATATTCGACAGCTTAAATCAAAGTCACGAGCTCTGTTATTATTCTGCAATAGGATGTGAAATGCATCTTAAGACTTCATCAAGAAGGTGCTGAGATTCCGGTATGTGGAATCAGCAAGTTAGTAGATTACTTTGTTTTTGCTTGTAAGCAGATTAACTAGCATAAGCTAAGCATGATCGGTTAGGCGGATGGGTCAATGTAACCTGCCTCGGAACGGGAATGCTTCTTTTTATTAATTTTATTTTTTGATTGATGATGTGCAACCATGTGCAATAATTATGCTTGACGTTGATTCTGCATGTGATGTCATTTAAGTTGAAGTGCCAGAAATATCTGATAGCCGTTCCCCTTCAAATTTCAGAGGGGGACAATGTGTCTCACAGGACCCACCAATTGATGACACGGAGAAGATAGCTTAATAGAGATGGAAATTCGACTCAAGAGATTGAATATTCAGAACTCAGCAAGTTGGTCAAGCGCAAAATAAAGAAGATATGGACACTTATACTCGTAATGTGAAGGAAATAGAAGAAGTAATAGATAAGAATTCGAGCCTGATTAGAAGATTTAGGAGACAAATATTAGGACGACAAGAAATTTACATTTTAAAAGAGACAGATAAACATGTCTCTTTTAACGGGCAGGGTTAAAGACAAAGTAAGGCAGGGTCAAGACAAGTCCCCCGATCTTCAGAGAGAAGTGGAATCAACAATGAATAAACTGACAAGTGGAAGGTCTGTCGATGATTGGAGATTCTCATATACCTGATAACCAAGTGCATCACCGACAGTCACACCCGACTCTTGGAAAAATGCCGTCATCATTCTCTTTTTTTCTTATGTCTTTTTCTTTCTTTTGTTTTCTCTTCATATTTCTTCTGTGGAACAAGAAAGGTGACAAGGCTGACAGGAGGAAAAACAGACCAGCTAGCATCTTGCCGGTTACTTTACACAGTTTTCCACGCATCATCTTAGACAGAATTTGACAATGGTCACATGGTGCATGGTAGAGAGTGTCAACTCAAAAATGTCAGCATATGGTGAAATTTTTATATCAAAAGATTCAGTTTCTTATGGAATTATTTGATCAACTTTTGAAATTTTGCAAATTATTCCTTTGTTTACATATTATCGATGCGATGTTTAAGATTTTAACATACAGGGGCGACCGCACAGAAGCACTGTTAGGCTAACAAATCTCTAGCAGCATCCCTAACCAATTGGGCGTGCGCACAGGACTGTTAAGTCATTCTTAGTTACGGTCGGGGTTAGTGATCGCTAACTTTATGACAGCCTATGTGCGATTAGTTTCCGTAGACATCAAGAGGTGCCTATTTTTGAGTGCCTTGCACTGAATAGTGAGTTCATTGCAAATGACGTTTTCTTCGTCATCCGACTGACCCGAGATTAGAAATCATATCACTTTCATGCATTGAGCTAAAAGCAGGAGATTGATGACTTCCATTAAGTGCGTGGAAATGTAGGAGATTGATGACTTCTCTAAAGCGCGTGCACTTACCTACGCAAGCTTTCGTAACCACTGCATGGAAAAAAAGGAATGACAATAGTTCTTATCATGCGCTGCATGGAAAAGACAATAACACTAATTGTGTGCTACTTGTGTTTCTGCTATGTGTTTGCTGATATAGCGTGCAGGCATGAATAAGGGAGCCAGCTATCTCCGTCAATATACTATTTATATATCCATGCTTTCATACCGCAATTTTCTTTGATTTGTTTGTTAGAAACACAGAATTAGACAGGTCGTCTCTTCTTCTGAACTTAAACTGAGCTTTCTTCTGAACTTGAGTGATGAGCTTAAACAATCGAATTCTGTGTTTAGAAAGTTTCATTGTCATAAATAGCGCACTGATTTATTACGGAAGCAGTCAACACAGAAACGAAGAATCGTCACCCGGGTGTCATAACGACGTCCACGACGTTATATTATTTTCAATGACCATGGCCGTTCTGCTGCTTTATTATTATAGTCATCCATTGACAATGATCGGTGGATGCAGTTGTTATTTGACACACTTTGTCAACATTCAATTAGTTTCAGTTTATCAGTCAATAGCTGCTAAAAACGCAATTCCTCTCCTTACAGACTGTCACACGAACGGGTTGATATGCACGGATTGAAATAAAACTCTAATAATCCTTTGTGTGCACCATACGGTTAGAGACTAATGAATTAGATACCAACAACTCACTATCTAAGACTGTTTTTGTGCGGTCGCCCCAGATCATAGAAATTGACAACAATAAAACCTCTAGAATGGAATCAAAACTTCTTGCAATGCACAATATCGGCACATAAATCGCACGCATTTTCACTTAGATGCACCTGCCAACGTCTGTATGATTGGGTTAGAATCAGTCACATGTGTAAATCGAAGCTTTTAATTGGTGGTTCATGCCCCAACTTAGTTCCCCCTGATGTGCCGCGACCTTGAGTCAATTTCCATTCTAGTCAACTTCAGATAAACAATCTATTTCTATGCCCCAGATAGTACGACGAACATCAAATAGAATGAAACGCTATTGACAAGAATCAAAATAAAATGAATAGCATTATAATTTCAACCTTCAAACAAAGAAAGTTGAAAACATGTTCTGCTTCTTGGCTCAATTAACTTAGTTAACTTAGCAAATTTGGTAACAGCAGCCATACTTTGGCAGCTCATTTTTCCAATAGGCTGTTAAACACGTTGTCTTCTTAATTGTTAACCATTGTTAACTAACAGAATGGATTCTAGGATCGACGAAAATAATTGCAGATGAGCTGTAAATGTTTAGAATCATTATTCTCTGTGAAGTCAACCTAATTTATACGTGGATTAATTGAACTATCTTCTTATGCGTAATCATGGGTGTGATTTTATGATCCGATAAAATATTCAGTAAATCAGGCATCATTTTTGTCTGAAAAATATCTCGGACCCATTTATTAAAGTTCATTAAATGATCTATGATTATAACGCATTCTTAAAGAATCAGGCAATTTTGTGACATGACAAGTGTGGAAAGACACTAATTGACAAGCCTGAGTCTTAAAGAATAATCACTTCCATTGAAGTTTATAAATAAAGCATTGCATCTCCAAACTAATCAGTGACTTGAAGAATTTCTTCCTTCTGAATTGCTTTTATGACAGTCAATTCCTTTATTATTTCTCCAAAACAGTAAAACTATACATCTCACATGCGGCACTACGCATACCAAAGAGTGTTTGATGAAATCGAAGCTGCTATCATATTGGAGATTTAAATAGTACTGAGTTGTCACTTTACCTATTATACTTAGTAGGAGACCTAGTAGACTCTATGGCGACGTCTAGATCTCCATCCACCAGTAGAGAAGACAGGATTCCTATCGGGATGCTCTACCATCGACCATCAAACAGCGTATTGCTGATGCCCATTTAGAAAGTAGTAAAAATCTGTTAAACGTTTGAAAATACATGACATTTCTTTTTCAAAGATGTAGAACTGATTTTCGTATCTTTAGATGTTACTAAATTGTGCCCATCTATTCCTATTCTAGAAGCGGTTGACATCAGGGCTGGGATCGGTTACCGGTTGCACTTTCCCTTAACCGATTAACATCGGTTACGACGTTTGATCAGATTTATCCTGTATCATAGACTCCTAGATATACAACAACGCATTGCTATTAGTCTCTTGTCACGGAAGTCTATGAAAATGTCGAAAACTGCACGGCGCAATATTGTATTGGGTACTTTTGGTATTTTATTGGATACTTTTGGTTGTAATCATAAAAATTATCAACGCAACAATGTCGCTTGACTAATAGCAATGTGGTGGACTGATCACAGAAGCAATGTGCGCGTGCGTCCTGTACATCATAGGATCGCTGCTTATTACATTATGGAAATTCAACTTTCTATGATAGTTTTGCATCTAACATACGCCATGGTAAGTTAAGTACAAATCACTATGTAGATTTCCATAAATCAAATACTGTACTGGCGATTTATAAATAACTTGTGAGCTTTCTTAGGAATAGCTATGCAATGAAACCAAGTCACTGCACGTGGAGGAACTCGGTCGAAACACAATTTACAAGGTCCATAGTCGTCGATAAACCTTGACAACTAAAAGAATACCGGAATCCTCATTTAACCGATTTCAACCCGTTGACCGATTCAAAATATAATCGATTAACCGGTTACAAAAAAATTAACCGGTCCCAGCCTTGGTTGATATGGTTAAAGATTTTGCTACTCTATATCAGCACAAAATAGATAACTTTGGAGTAGTAAGCAAAACTCCACTTCTGGACCGCGCAAGATGGCCGCCATCGCTGAGTCCCCCCCCCTCTGGCACGGCAGAGTGTCGTGGTCGGCCGCCGTGGTGCTTCGTGTCTGAGTCCCCCCCCTCTGGAACGACAGAGGTTGTGGTCTGTCGTGGTGTGCCGGCCAGGTGGGTCCACGTTCACAACATGTTCGCTGACGTCCCCCCCCCTGCAACGACAGAGTGTGAGACTCGGGTGAGTTGGTCCGACCGCCTGGTTGACGTGGGCGACCGCCAGGATTAGTCTTGAGGCTATAGTGTGTGATGTTTTTGGTGCAATCTGCTGAATGTTGGGTTGTAAAATGGGTTGTTTCGAGTGGAAGGAGTGGTCGGATGAGAAAACGGAGGTCAGATTCGGATTCAGCGTGAAATTCTGCATCGGTAGGGTGAGTTTCAAGGCAATCGGTGAGAAAAAATTTTTCTTCAAAATTTTAACAGAGTTAGAATTTGGGACGTTTTGGTGTGTAGCGTCCAAACGAAGCATCGGATGAGAAAACGGAGGTCAGATTCGGATTCAGCGTGAAATTCTGCATCGGTAGGGTGAGTTTCAAGTCAATCGGAGAGAAAAAATTTTCGGCTGACGTCCCCCCCCTGGACAGCTTGCTTCCAGTGGACGGATTTTGTCGTGCGATAGCTCGTTTGAAAGCTAAGAGTGAGACAAATTCAGTGAAAGAATCGGCTTGTTCCTATCTGTCTTCGTTCAAAAGTTAGAGCGGTTACAAGATTTTAGGTCGGAGCTCGCTCACCTGAAAAAATCCTAAGTGTCAGAGTGACTTTGTATGGGTAAAATTTTGAAAATTTTCCAAAGTGTGGAATTTCGACCTGGGACCGCCACCAAAACATTTTTCATCAAATTTCACTGACCCCCCCCCCGACAGCAATCTTCTAACTTTGGTTCTAGTGGACGGATTTTGTCTTACAGCTACTCGTTTGAAAGAGGAGAAAAAACTGCTCGACAACATTTTTTGTTGCGAGTCAATCGGACCAGCCGTTCACAAGTTAGAGCGGTTACAAGATTTTAGGTCGGAGCTCGCTCACCTGAAAAAATCCTAAGTGTCAGAGTGACTTTGTATGGGTAAAATTTTGAAAATTTTCCAAAGTGTGGAATTTCGACCTGGGACCGCCACCAAAACATTTTTCATCAAATTTCACTGACCCCCCCCCCCGACAGCAATCTTCTAACTTTGGTTCTAGTGGACGGATTTTGTCTTACAGCTACTCGTTTGAAAGAGGAGAAAAAACTGCTCGACAACATTTTTTGTTGCGAGTCAATCGGACCAGCCGTTCACAAGTTAGAGCGGTTACAAGATTTTAGGTCGGAGCTCGCTCACCTGAAAAAAATCCTAAGTGTCAGAGTGGCTTTGTATGGGTAAAATTTTGAAAATTTTCCAAAGTGTGGAATTTCGACCTGGGACCGTCACCAAAACATTTTTCATCAAATTTCACTGACCTCCCTCCCCCCCCTCTGGACAGCTTGCTTCGATTTTGGCTTCTAGTGGACGGATTTTGTCGTGCGATAGCTCGTTTGAAAGCTAAGAGTGAGACAAATTCAGTGAAAGAATCGGCTTGTTCCTATCTGTCTTCGTTTAGATGTGAGACGCCATTTAAGATTTTAGGTCGGAGCTCGCTCACCTGAAAAAATCCTAAGTGTCAGAGTGACTTTGTATGGGTAAAATTTTGAAAATTTTCCAAAGTGTTGGAATTTCGACCTGGGACCGTCACCAAAACATTTTTCATCAAATTTCTCTGAATGAGGGGGGGGAGGGGGGGGGGGTCAGTGAAATTTGATGAAAAATGTTTTGGTAAAGGTCCCAGGTCGAAATTCGGAAGTTTTAAATTTTTCAAAATTTTCACCACACTGGAGCTCTCACACTTAGGAATTTTTTCACTTGTGGCATGTTACATGGACATGTGCTGGCGGACCAACTTCCCATGGTCATATGAGAATGGTTCAGGTGTCATATTGTAAAGAATGATGAGACAAATCGTTTGCAACAAACCGCATGTCGCTACGATGAATACTTTCGGAGATAGAGCCATTTTAAGTTTTCTTCCGAGCATATATAAACCCCCGACAACGTAAGTCTGATCACTTCATCGAAAGACGAGGTAAGCGACGGTCGTCGCTCTGAGCTCCCGATATCGGGTGCAAAGGACTCTATCTTTTGAAGTAGGCAAGCTATCTTGCTACTTCAAAGTTTGTATGATAGAGTTTGATAGTGTCTTTACTACTGATAAAATTTTTTAAAAGTAGTATGAGTAGTAAAATGCGGAATTTTTTAAAAATTCTTAATTTTCACTTTTTTCAAAGTTTTAACATATAGACTAAGGTTTTCAAGTATCCTGAGTTCAAATCTGCTATCAGATTTGAAATTTAACTAAGTCTAAGGCAGCTTTGAGGGGTTAGATCCCAGCTACTGATCACTACCTTTGACTCGGCGTTCCTGTTACCACTTCGGGGCAGTGACAATGATGTCTTCAGCTGTAAAGAGCGGGTATCGGGGAAGATCTCTCACTTCCCTAGTGATCAGTACAAGGCCTTCGGGCTGTCGACGGGATCGAGTGCCACTCACTACACTCTTTAGGAATATGACTGTACTACATGATTCCAAACTTATACAAATTTCATTATCTTACAGCTAACGATAAATCAGGCATGGCAAACGATAGAAACAGAAAGTATCATATCAAAATGTGTGTGTGCGGTCGTATAAATCGCAGTGCGGACGCCAAGGCTCACGTCAAGAAGGCGGGCACCGGCCACATGATTATCTTGAATAGGGTTGCGTGCGTGAAGTGTAGAGTGCTGAAGGGTGATGAGGATGAGGCGCGTTTCTACAGAGTGCATGCTGACTGTAGTGGTGGTTTAGTGACTGATTTGAGATTTACGCAGTTGATTGTGGAAGAGAGGGAGCGAATGTTGGCGATCGAGCGAGAGGGTAAGGTTGAGAATGTTGTTGAGAATGTTGTTGAGAATGATGAGTTGGCGAGAGCGGTTGCGTCGTTGGAGGGTGAGATTGGGCGAAAGAGAGTGCTTGAGAGTGATGATGAGGATGATGTGGATTTAGATAGGGAGCGTGTGAGGAAGCGTGTGAGGAAGTTGAGCTCTTCGTCATCGGAGGTGTCAAACATCGTCATCACCGACCCCCCGAAGAGCTCATCTTCCCCAAAAGTGAAGAGTGGTGGGATTCGTGTGCAGTCGGCGAGGTGGTTGAAGGATGAAGAGAAGAGGCATGTTTCGCAGCAGATGGCGCATGATTTGTTGGTGAATAAGTATGAGAGTTTGAAGAAAGTGAAGGATGAAGTTGTGAAGGAGTTGGATGAGTTAAAAAAGAAGGAACTGAAGTCGAAGGAGGTGGCGGATGAAAACATTAGAATGAGGCGTTGTGTGACTGATTTGAAGAATAAGACGCGAGAGTTGGAAGAGAAGAATGATGAGTGTGAGAAGAGGGCGAGTGCTGCGGAGAGAAGAATGAGAGATGCAGAGGCGAAGTTTGAGGAGATGATGAAGGAGATGAGTGTGTTGAGAGCGAGGAATGTTGAGTTGGAGAGGACTGTGGCTCGGCGGGGTGATGAGAGGCAGGCGTATGAGAAGTTGGAGCGCATGAGGGATGAGTGGGAACGTGTGAATGAGGATCGTTTGTTTGAGTTTCACATCCCTATTCGGGATAATCATTTGGCCGGCGAAGTACTCGTCAATCAAAGTCTCGACGAGTCCATCCTATGTTACAATGGTCATCCGAGCAAGAAGTGTCTGCATGCCAGCCTGAGAATGCGCGGTCACCTACATAAATTCTCGATTCGGAAACGCGCGAGACTGCCAAAGGATGACTAACTTGGTAAGTGAAAAAGTAAATAAGATAGTATATCCTATTCTAATACATATCATTTTCATTGCAGATCTTTGCCCGCCTTCACCACCCCATCACGTCACTCCCGAGAACGAACCATCGGCTCTCTTAAGGGCCACCTAGGGGCAAGACATGATAGAACCTCCACGCGGTTTGCCCTGGGCAGTCTTTAGACTGGCGAATACTATCATTAAGTTGAATCTGCTATCAGTCAACTTGAACGTTGCGTCGCGTTAGAGGGGTATATAAACCACTGCCTCTCATTTCATTTCATTTCAATCATGCAGACGCCGAACAGTCAAGTCAGCTCTCCTCGCGGACCACAGTTAAGGCCGCGAAATTTATTTGAGGAGTTTGTCAGGCTAGAGGAGCAAGACAGAGTTTTTAATAATCTTGCTCGGATTGGCAATCCGATGACAGCAACTGCTGTCAATCCAACGGAATGGCGCTACATTCCAATTTTTAGTCATGTGCCAGTTAGTGTGGAAGTCGACAGTGCTACCAAAGAGAGAGTCAAAGACTCTCTCAGCAGAATTGGTAGGGTGTAAGATGACGTTACTCCCGAGAACGAACCATCGGCTCTCTTAAGGGCCACCATGGGGCAAGACATGATAGAACCTCCTCGCGGTTTGCCCTGGGCAGTCTTTGGACTGGCGAATACTATCATTAAGTTGAATCTGCTATCAGTCAACTTGAACATTATGCAGTCGATTGCTATCCCTGAAGCATTCTGATTCGCTGTTGAGCAATTCATTGTTGAAAACCCTATATAAGCCAGAAGATTGTAGCACTTCTCATTCAATTTGAAGTCACGATGGAAGCAACGTCTCCTGCCAACATTCCCGTCTTCACCGATGAAGACAACGGCATTCCCAACTTCATCATCCTCGACGAGTGGGATGAAGAGGATGAGAAGAAGGGGAAGATCAAGAAGATCATTTGGACGGATGAGGTGTGGACTCCTAAAACCACCCGCATCCGAAAGGTGCCAGATGCACCAGTACGACCTCGGCGGTATAGGGTCTATGACAACCTAGCTGTCATACCTATTGACTATTCAAGCCAATAGTCAACTTAATTGACACCATTGACACCGAGAACGAACCATCGGCTCTCTTAAGGGCCACCATGGGGCAAGACATGATAGAACCTCCTCGCGGTTTGCCCTGGGCAGTCTTCGGACTGGCGAATACTATCATTAAGTTGAATCTGCTATCAGTCAACTTGAACGTTGCAAATGCAGTTCGGTGTAATACTTCCTTTCGACGGGCGTTCCTGTAAAGGGCGGCGGTGAAACCCGTAGCTATGTATACCGCA
The DNA here is from genome assembly GCA_907163375.1 of Prostheceraeus crozeri. Lineage (NCBI taxonomy): Eukaryota > Metazoa > Platyhelminthes > Polycladida > Euryleptidae > Prostheceraeus > Prostheceraeus crozeri. The sequence continues at coordinate 103,864 of CAJQUW010013920.1, read as the reverse complement.
AGGGACATTCGGCAATGGTCAATCTTGTTAAACCTCTCTGCGTCATGTTTGCAAGTGATTGCCTCTGTCTCAACGTAGTATGCATTCGCGTCAGGGCGACATTTAGCCAACTGTCGAAGGTTGCCTAAAACTTTCCATTGCATACGTTATGAGAACCATGAGTTCTACCTGTCTCTATCAATGAGACGAATTGATGAATGGAATGAAATGGGAGGACACTCACGCGCCACACGCAACATAACACACTTCTCTCTTCCGTAGTCTAACAAGCTCTTTACACATGGATCGCAGTCGATTGCTATCCCTGTATCAGAAGTGTAAGCTATCTTAATTTATTTGACACTATTTCATCTACCATCATCGTCCATATGAAATGTTTTAAGATTTACAAGTTAGACTAAGCGTGCTACTATTTCCAAATGAAAAAGTATACATGGTTAAATCATCCACTTAAGCCCATCCGTAGTCTAACAAGCTCTTTACACATGGATCGCAGTCGATTGCTATCCCTGTATCAGAAGTGTAAGCTATCTTAATTTATTTGACACTATTTCATCTACCATTATCAGCCATATGAAATGTTATAAGATTTACAAGTTAAACTAAGCGTGCTACTATTTCCAAATGAAAAAGTATACATGGTTAAATTATTCACTAAAACCCCATTCAAGTAAGTCAGTATGAAAGCAAAGATAATACGAAATAAACATTTATTATGGCATGTATTTCAAAAGGTCTTCATCGTCAATATCGTCCCAGAGTCTGGCTTCACATAGATCACAAAAACAGTTGAGCTGCTTTAAACGTTCTTCTGCAGCGTCCCTCACTTTCTCAATGTACGCCCACTCCGCCACGGTTCGCGGTTGGGAGTTAGGGGTGTACCACTCCCATATTTGATGCAAGTGCGACTTGCTGGTCATCTCCATCACCCCTTCGGCATCATATTGTAAATATTTCCACCGTATGCCTGTTAGGTCGGGCAACTCCTCTTCATCCTCCTCCGATAATGATAACTTTCGTATATTGTCGAGATTGTATGTCTTCTCCACCTTCGCCTTTCTTGGTGCATTTGGTGTAACGAGCACCTTTGCTGATGTATATGGAGAGGAGAACTCCAATGCGGTATTTGGTGTTGTTGGAGGACTTGTCATGTTGTCTTTGAAATGCTGACTTTGAATAATGATAACTTTAACATTTTTCTAATTCTTAAGTATACACAAGCAGCCAATCAGAATGAACATCCAATGAATGAAGAGGATGAAAGTATATAAGCAAAGTGACATTCAGGTCATTTCATTTAATCTGTGAATCATACAAGTGACGAACGCACGATCTCTCTCTTTGACTATTATTTGAGGTGTACAAGTGAACTGCTATCTCGTGAATTCCAAATTTGAGTGAAGTCTCTATCTTGTAGAAGTATCAACCTTAAACTTGATTTCGTTGAAATGGTAAGTTGAAAATTTCCTCTCTCATCTCCCTCAAACGTGTGACTAATAGCATCTTCCTCAATTTCAGGCATCAACTTCATCACCAACGCCCTCTCTTCTCGAGGAAAGTTTAGAGTTATTGAGTCAAGGTAGGTTGTAACACTACACTGAGGCTTGAACAGAGATGAAAGAATGATTTCTCTTTCAGGTGATGTGAGTTCCAGCTCAGGACTCTCGCGGCAAGGCAACGAGTGGGAATGTGCCGACTGCGGACATATGTTTACAAGGAAGCACAGTCTCCTTCGACACATCAAACAACGTGTGTGTCAACGCAAAGCGGCGTCAATCTCCGGAGGTGAAGTTGATTCTGACGATGACATCTCCTTTCCTTGCGATTTGTGCCCTCTTTCTTTTGATAGTCACTTTCAGCGATCTTCGCACAGACTTCAACACACGCATGCAAATGATCACTACACCAACGGTACCTCTACCATCTCCCTCATTAATGTTTCACATAATAATTTAGTACGCGACTACTGCATGGAGTCCAATACTCAAATTGTAGATTTTCCTGAGTGGCTCCTTCAAAATTCTAACATTATCGAAGCGCTCTTCAATAATTTAGACAATTTTAGAATGAAGGCGCTCATCTACCTTAAACTAAAATATATTAAAATAGATTTTCAAACGGGTCAAGTGACGGAGAGAATACAGTTTCATGTTCCTTCCTCTTCCGCAACCGAAGTTGTAGACTGCGAGTCTTGGCTAAATTTTCACATTCAATGTTTAAAATCAAATGTAGATAAATTCAATCAACGCGACAGCGCTCTCATTTTTGATGGTGTGGACTCAGCCATATTCAAAATTTCCCTATTAGAAAGTCATGCAGCTCGAGGCACATTTAAACTTCCAAAAACGTTGTATAATAAGAAAGCTGTCATCAATGTTGATTGTAAATCACAGTGTTTCAAATATGCAGTCCTATCCATCCTTCACTATAATGATATCAACGCGCATCGAGATCGCACCTATAGCTATAGACAGTGGGAGGATGAACTAGACTTTGAAGGTTGTGATAGTAACAACATGAAAATCAAAGATGTAGAAACGTTCGAAAAACATAATAAGATTAAAATTGTCGTTCACGTGTGGGAGAAGGGGTTGAAGGGTGCCCGCTATAATTCACGTTCAACTTGTTATGAACGTGTAGTCAACCTCTTATTAGTAAAACAAGATGATAGCGAGGAATGGCACTACTGTGGTATTCCCAAAATCTCTCGCTTGTACACTCACTTGGGGCACTCTAAAAGAGGTGAACATTTTGTATGCGACCGCTGCATCCGCTCATTTTGGAGTAAAGATAAATTTGAAACTCACTATGAATGGTGCAAGCGAGGTAAATTACAAATGGAACGCATGCCCAAAGATAAAATATTTTCACATAGGGATAATGGTGACGAATTAAGTCCCCTGCGTGTCATTTACGCAGACATAGAATGCTACATTGATGATATCATCCACAAGCCAGCAGCCATATCCTGCTATGAAGTATGGCATGACCACTTTAGGAATAGACAAAACAAAATGCATACTTGGCAAGGTGAAGATTGCATTTCAAAATTTCTAGAATTTCTCGATAAAGCTGCAAAATTTCAACAATCATATGATTCCCAATTGCAGCGTAAGTCACTACATATGTCAGATGAAGACAAACAAAAATTTGAAAGTTGCACATCCTGTCCTAAATGTCATAAAACGTTTGATGACGATAAAATTAAGAAAGTGCGTGATCATGATCACATCACTGGTAAATTTAGAAACGCACTCTGCTCCAAATGTAACTTTTCACTTAGGTTGAGACGTCGTGTACTACCCGTCATTTTTCATAACTTTAAGGGCTATGACAGTCATATGCTCATAAAAGGAGGGTTGAGCCAGATGAAATCGTGGCAGTTTAATGTAATAGCACAAACGAGAGAAAAATTCATGGCAATGACAGCAAAAGTACCAGTAGATAAAACTAAAGAAAATAAGACAGTCTTCTTCGAAATAAAATTTTTAGATTCATTTCAATTCATGTCAGCGTCACTAGCTTCTCTCGTTCGTAATCTCAAGTTTCTTCCCCATAGTCAAACTTTGAAGAAACACTATCCAAACTTAACGGATGAAATAATCACTCGCAAAGGAGTCTTTCCTTATGCGTATTTTAGCTCAATGTCTAAACTAAATGAAACAACCCTTCCTTCCATTGACAAATTCAAAAACGATTTGACGGGTGAAGATTGTCCAGTAGAGGACTATGAACATGCTCAAGAGGCATGGTTAAAATTTAATTGTAAAACGTTTGGCGATTATATGATCGCTTACTTAGAATTAGATGTCATTTTGCTGGCTGATGTCTTTCAGGAGTTTCGACGAGTGGCATTAGAAGAAGACAAATTAGATCCTGTCCACTTTGTCAGTCTACCAGCCATGTCCTTTAAATCAGCCTTTAAAATGACTGGTGAGACCATTCATCTCTTACAAGACCCGGAGATGTATAATATATTTGAGCGCGGAATACGCGGTGGTCTCACATTTGTAAATAAACATCATATAAAATCTGAAACAGTAGGTGATGATCATATCCACCTAAAGTACTATGACCAAAATAATTTATATGGCAGTTCACTGTCTAAACCACTACCTCATTCCGAGTTTAGTTGGTTAAATCAAAATGAGCTTGAGTATTACTCCAACCCTTCAAACATACTGAATATTCCAGATGAAGGTGATTGGGGATATTATTTTGAAGTGGATTTGATTTATCCAAATAGTATTAAAAATAAAACTGCTGATTTCCCACTCGCACCTGAATCTGGCGAAGTGACTGAAGATATGTTTTCACCATTCATGTCACAATTTCATAATAACTTAACAGAGTGTGGACAGCCAAGGTACAAACCATGCCGCAAACTTTTACTCACCCAATATGATAAGAAAAATTATCTCGTACACTTCTGCATATTAAAATTCTATTTAGAAATGGGCATGCTTCTAAAGTCAGTTCACCGCATTATCAAATTTAGACAGAAAGCCTTCCTCAAACCCTACATAGATAGTAACAGTCAAAAACGTGCACTCGCCCAAAATAATTTTGAAAAGGATTTTTATAAATATAAGAATAATAGTCTATTCGGAAAGACCATGGAGGATGTTAGAAAACGTATGAATTACAAACTAGTCGTTGATGAACAAAAATATCACAAATTGACCTCATCACCTCTTTTCATTGATAGAGACATCATCGATGAGGATCTTGTAGGTGTTAAAATGATTAAATCAGAAGTTGAGTTGTGCAAACCCATCTATATTGGGCAAGCCGTTTTAGATTATTCCAAGCTTGAAATGTATCAACTCTTCTACAAAATATTAAAACCATGCCCTCTCGTAAAAGAGGTTCGCTTGCTGGGTGGTGATACAGATAGTTTCTTTTTAGGAATTACCACTCAAAAAGATTTAAATTTTAATGAAGTAGGTAAGTCATTAGAAAAATATTTCGATACATCTAACTACAATCCCACTCATCCACTCTATTCCATACAGAATAAAGCCAAACTTGGTTGTTTTAAGGATGAAACAGCAGGAAAGGAAATAGATGAAATGATTCTCCTCCGTCCTAAAATGTATTCCATGAAACTAAAAGAATGTGCAGATAGTATTAAGCGTGCTAAAGGTATATCAAAATCCATTGTTCATAAAATGAAACATCGGTCCTATAAGAAGGCCTATAAAAATAAAACTATAACGTTTGTCAATATGACAATCTTAAAATCTCAAGTTCATACTGTGAAAACGTACACGTTCAAGAAACGAGCACTTTCAGCATGGGAGGATAAGAGGTGTTGGATAGGACATAACACATCTCTTCCACATGGACATCCTGACACAAACATACCTCCACCCAAAAGAATAAAACTCACGCTACCACATTCAGGAGATGTATTGACATAATCAACTTTAACTCAGTATTTTGATGTTGCTTTTTGTAGATATACATGGTTGTTTTATGTATCGCATGAGATCGTTTCTTCCTTGTGAATATATGCCTACAGTCAGCCCATTCCCCCTATATCTGTGAAAAGACTTTTTCATATACATATTTTTATTTCAATAAACATATCACAATGACTTCACTTTGTTTTCCGAAACACTAAAGTTACGAGGGATTTAGTATCTTTCACATGGATACACTCTTGTAAACCATTGGTAATTTTGATAGCAATAGAGGGTATAGTTTGTTTGACGACGGGATGATAGAAAATAGATTCAAACATCTTCTCGACTATTCCATATGAAGCGTCTTTATCATGAATGAAATCACGTAAAATGTATTCTTTTTTCTCGCCAACAGAAATAGGTAAAATCAAATCACTTTGAATGTAAAGGTGCTGTTCATGTTTATCAAGTGTCATTGGTGTTTCTATACCAATCGTATGCGCAGCAGCAAACACAGTTTGTAGCATTGAAAAGCCAAAGAGTTTTTTCAAATTTTTACTCAATTGACATTGAATGTCATCACCCAGTTTCAGAACAACGCGTTGATTTTCAATTGAAAACGAAATGTGGTGTGTCTTTGCATCATATTTACTTTTCATCACATGCTTCAACTTCTGTTGTATATAAGGATTTACTACATGAATGAAGCTTTCAACTGTATGATATAGACGCGGCATTATATTGATAGCAACTTTAGATTCTTCATAAGACTGGTAAATTTTCTTGATGCGATCACCATAGATGTCCACCCACCATTCATCATTAACTGAATCAGCTTTAGTGTGATATTCATGAGAACCATACACCACACCGCTTCCAATAATAGGCGTATAATGTCTTACAAAATGACGCAAGGTTGGAGAGAAATAAACTGTAAGTTTGTCATTATATTTCTGAATAACCAACTTATTTTTGTCCGCCATAATTTTCTCTCCATACTTCTTACCCACAGTCTCATTCCATCGTTTTACTAACTCAATAAGTGATAAAGGTTGAACACCACGCTTTTTCAAAATGATGCGTTCTTCGCATTCTACAACATCTTCATCAAATATTTTAAATCTATAATGAAATTTGTTGATTCGATTTGAATAAACTTTTTTAACATTTGCAGTAGCAATTGACGTTAGATGTAGTCCATGACCAAAACCAAGATGTGGATAGAATTCACTATCCAACCTCAGCGTAAGACCTTTAGTAAAAGAATGAAAGCGGAGGAACTGTCTCCCACTCCAATGATAGATAGTAAACTCATAAGCTTTCTGATTTTTATTCTTCATGATGGAAGTATTACCACTGTTGAATGCCTTAATAATTTTCTCATTCCCAAATGGCTCATAAGAATCTGATTTTATCTGAATCCATTCATAGTTCCACTTTCCATCTGATGTTAAATTGTATGGGAACTGAAATGCATTATTCATCGTTATTCCATCATGGGTGCGAGGAGTCAATATCATTTCTTCCAAATCATTCACATTCTGAATATTGCTATCATAGCAAATACTAGAAACGCCAACCTCCCATTCACCTTCTAAATGCAGTGGGCGATTTAATTCTACTCGATAGTCTGATGGTTTATTTTTGGGAAATTTATTCATAGAAGCATTACTGGGCAAGTAGATTAGAAACGAGTCCTTATTTTCACTTTCCATATTATTCACATTGGAAAAATATATTAGCATACGTTTGCATTAACTCTTCATTCGGAAATGGAGTGTGATACTTGTCACAGCATCTTTATGAAAAGGAATCAACGCACCAGCATCGTCATAAATGGCAATATCAATTTGTGGGATGTAGTTTGATTTCAGCTTTGTATAATGCACTTTCTTGAAAGTATGCTCAGATAAAATACTGCAGCTTTTTGGCTGGTATGGTATCATTGCTAGCAATGGAGCTTCAACATCTCCCACACGTACATCTTCACCAATATTGGAATATATCTGAAAATAGTTAATACGACGCGATAGCGACATGTCTGCGCTAGCTTTGGTTACAGTACCACTTTTAAAGATATTTTGATCAAAACCCAAAATGTCCATTAGAGTTTTATCCATAATTAGTTCAATACCTTTTCCACTTATAGTGAGAGACAAAGTACCTTCTTTTTCAGAAAATAAAATATGTTGGTCATTAATCACTTCATTTAAATAATCTACAACCAATTTAATCGAAGTAATAATGCGAGGCATCAACACTCTTGTTTCATGTAAGATACCACCTAAAGGCTCTACACACTTTCTGTATAAAGATACGGTCCATTCTGTATCAAATTGATTTGACCTTTCACATGGTAAATGTTGCATATCAGATTTTCCATGAACAGCTGCAGAACGATGTCGTAAGAACTGATGAAAATCTTTTGAACAAACTAATACTAGATCATCATCATTTAATTTGCTTATTGCAATATGATTAGATGATTTAATATAAGTCAATGTTGCCACTTGTTTGCCATCAACTCGAAGGAGATAATTAAATTTCTTCAATAATGTTTCAGGAGTCATGTTTGTCTTTCTTGGCTTAATCACAATCTTCTTCACCAACGTCTTCTCATTTCTTGGAATAAGATCTACATAATAAGCTTCCTCTCGATATATTAACTGTTTATGACCACTTATGTGGTAATTAACGTTAAAATTATCATAGCTTGTTAAGGCGTTAGCGAGGTAGCCTAAATCATTTCTTAAACTTGGACTTAAACCAACAATCCAATCTTTCTCAACTACATGATGTACATAATTATAATCATCATTGTGCGGAGTAAATTGGACAATATGTTTACACGCTTTATTCAAGAAATCATATATAAACTTTTTACATGATAAGAGATCTTTCTTTGACCACTGTGGAATGTATACTCGGCACCCCTTTTCACATTGATAAGCAGCTGTACGCCTCATATTAATAGTCATCACCTCATGATCAAAAGTATAGACACAGTTGCTATAAACAAGTTGAGTGACACCCACTTCCCAATTCCCATTTAGCTGTTGTGCATGATCAATGGGAGTAGAAAAGAGTGCGGCTCGATTGCTAGTAAATCTCTTTGTAGCCGCATTGCTAAGCAAAATATGATAAAACGACATTTTTATATTGCTAATCTGCAACTTTGCATAACATCATGAAGACTTGGATTTTGGACTCTCTACAATATATCAGAGTTGATCGTGATGGAAACGTACATTTCAAAAATTCTCATGGTCATACATCAAGAGGAATTACATTAACATGGCGACAATTTGTCAACCTCAATGATATCATGAGGGATTTGGAATATTTTGAAACATTAAGATTCATCTCCTTGGGTGATCAAGTTTGGCTTCAACATTACAGAAATGAAATTCAAATCTACCATTCTCATTCCGCAAACTGTTTCTCATTTCGCAAATACAATTGGGAGAAGTATAGAAGATACATACATCGCTCCATCATGACATTTATTCGTCGTGAGTTCATCGCCCTACTATGCAAATCTTAATCAGATATGATTACCACGCACCATGAGTTGGAAATTAGATTCCCTACAACGTATTGAAACGGATCATGATCGAAACGTCTATTTCAAAGATTCAACTGGAAATGTGAGAAGAGAGTTTGTTTTATCTTATCGTCATTTTCAATCTCTACATCATATCATGAAGGACTTGAAATACTTCTATATGAAAAGACATTCACGTATTGGAAATCGCATCTGGCTGCGCGTCAACAATCGGCGAATTCAACTCTATCATTCCCAACTTCATACTAACTTCACATTTCATCAAGGTAGTTGGGAAAAGTATAAAAGGAAGGTACATCGCTCAATTTACTCATTCTTTCATCATGAAGCGCCATCGCTACACCATCGTCAACATTCTCCGTCGCTTCAGACTCTACACCAAAATCGATCTCACAACATTACACCAACAGCTTCCAAACAGCAAGTATTACCCGGGCCGTCCTCAAATGTTAGTGGTGAAGATGAACAATTCACGGAATCTTCAACTCTTCCCAAATGGGACTGTACAGATTCTCGGCGCCCTTTCTCATTCATCGGCGCAGTCAATGCGCTTAGAGCTACAAAGACTACTACGTCGGATATGGAAGAGGGAGAGGTGTGTGATGTCGAATCTGACTGTGGACAATATGGTGATCTCTACTCAATTGAGTGACAGTCTATCATTTTTGAAGATTCATACCAGCAGTTACAGTTTGTGTTATGAACCCGAACTTTTTCCTGCAGCTCTCATTAGTTGTTGGTTACCTGTGCATGTGGCAATCTTTCATAATAGTAAAGTGATCATTACTGGACTAAAATCTCATGAACAAGCAAATATGATCCTAGACTATCTCATTGAGTATGTACGTACCCAGCGGATTGTAAAATAAAAAACAATTTTTCCAACATGATGTTTTTATTTCAAATCATGATAGAACTTACAAATCATTTTTTCATTAGAGGATGGATTACATGAAAAGTTTTGAATAACAGATGCAAATCGAGATACATGTAAACGTTTTAAGATGAAGTACAGTACAAAAGCACCACACGTTGATGAAAGTGGATGTTGTAGTATGCGTTCATTTCGCTGATATTGACGCGTATGTTTTCTCAACCACTGCTGTGTTGGTATATTTGGAGGTTGAGCAAGAGAGTCAAATAGTTCACCACGTCGGTCTTCTCCAATAAAGATCGCTTTCCAATGCTCACCGCCTAAATTCTGTGAATGAGTGTTTAGCACAATAAAGATGGGATAGTGATTTACTGCAGGTGGTAAGGTATCGAGTGAATAGACATTATCGAAAGCTTTCAACGTCGCTTCGTCTGCATTACGCTGCACTTTAGTCTTAATATCGTCAGCAGTCAACCAACTCATTAACGATTATACTGAAGAATCACGTCACGATACTTTGTAATTTCAATATTTGAATCGAAGACTGCATAAATTAATACATTGATCGTCTCAGGTAGTGTTCTTTTGAACGTCAAATCCAAACGAATATTATGAGGCACGTTCGCTTGACGATAGGGTGCACTAATATCGCTGTCAGCAGTCAAATCAAATGCATAAATAGTATATCCACTCTTAAACTCTTTCATAGTCAGTCCGTTGGTATCATCCGTATTGTAAAAGCCAAAGACATCCATAAAATCAACATAACTGCGCATAAATTGATCCGAAGCAAAATCTGGTTTGTAGGGTGGACCAGGATGACTCACACCATTAACACGTAAAGCAATTTCACTTAACTGATTGTGTTTAAAATTGAAAGGATTCTTCTTTATATTACCATTAAATGCATCATTTTCAACCATTGCCACCATGAGGAGCTTCGGTGCTTCCGATGGAAAGAGGCCATCTTTCATGAAACTCTTTTGATCTTTCGGAATTGTAAAGGTGAGAAGCTTTGTATGCTGAACGGGGTAAATGGCATTTTGGCGGTTAAGGCCTTCAGCATGCCCTCTAATGACACTTGGATTCGGTACTACTCGACGAATGTAAAGTGCAATATCTTCCACATGAATTCTAAAATTGTCAACTTTAGCAAATGCATTCAGCGCAAATTCAGGCTTATTCAATGTCAGCTTGAGTCGCATGCTGGTATTACACAGTAAAAACTTTGACTGTCTAAAGAAGTCTAAATTCAGCGGACCATATAGCTGACATACTCTACTATCTTTAATCATAGCAGATCGCTTTACAAAGCCACTGTTTGTTTCAACATCAAATTTTCCTGCTTCATCTCTGTACCATCCCATGGCTTCCATATGACTTTTTTGTGCTGCTGGATGAAACTGTGATACATGATTGAAATATGATTTATAGGGATAATCGCTTTGACCACCTTCCACTTGCTGCTCTCCAATCGTTAGAGAAACATCACGAAGTAATGTAGTCAATGGTAAATTGTTCAGTCCAACTTTATGTGCATCGTCAATAGCAGTTCCATCTGCTTGCTGAATTCTAAACCTCAAATCAAGCATCGCATAACTCAAATCTATGTAGTCATCACTACCACCAGGAATAACAAATTCAATGGGGCCAGCATTCTCAGCTGTTCGAGGATGATAATCTACAATACTTGAACTAAGAATATCTGTCTGTATGGCTTGTTGATCGAACAAACAAAAACCGGAAGTTTTACACTCCATGATTAGAAGTTATAGCAGCGTCGTCGTTTAGCGCCTGATGAATGATTAGAGCCTCTACGACGTTTGCGTGAATGCCTTTTGACTGAAGATCGCACCTTACCAGCTCCGCGATGTTTCCTCCTTCCTTTTTTCATTCGTTTAGGTGATTTCTTTCCTTGAGTAACACCAGCAATGGTCTGCTTCAATGTTTTTAAACCGCGTTCCTTCCCACGATTCAACAAACTGCTCTTAAAACTTCTACCTCTGGAAAGATCACTAGCAACATCACCAGCAAAGCCAACGGCATTACTTAAAACATTTCGTTTCAAAGATCTACCGACATTGGATATGAGAGGTGCTACAACAGATTTCAGTGCACCAAGTATGCTACCTCCACGTTGGCGGCGAGCACCGATGTAAATTTGTCCTCCGCCACTTACATAGGAGGGTCGTGAATAAAATGAGGCAGTTGGATTCATAGCTCAAACCCTAAACATTGCTAGTTACAACTTTGCATGAATCACTGTCGATCACTTAGATGAAAGATGTCGGCACGACGCATCCAAGAGTTCATACTTGAAGGATAACCAGTCCATTTAACAAGACACCATTCTTCACCTTGCCGTTTTTTACATCGAATGATTTTCTCTACCAAATATGTTTCACTTTCAGTGACTACCTCAATCTCATCGCGGTAAAAGCTACCCTCAATTTCTTCATTATCGTAATCTTTCAACTTGTAGGTGGTCGGAGAGTCTTTTTGATTAATCCTTGATACTGTAAATACCTCCTCTGTCCAATTCGGGAGGTACCCTTTAGCAAAAACACTTTTCACTTTTGAGATACGAACTTTATCGCCAATTTTCACATCACTTTTCACATGAGTGCGTTTACGTTGGAATGATTCGCGCACTTTATCTACATTGTCAGCATTTACATCTACTGGTCTGAGTCCAATAGAACGATGGATAGAGTGATTGTAGGCATGGAGTGTATCTTGTAGAACCTTTGTCCAATTTTGTGTCAAGTTGGCAGTAAAATGTCGCCACAAGCGATTTTTTAATGTGCGATTAAAACGTTCAACGAGTGCAGCTTTATAAGCGCTCTTTACACTAAACAACTCAATGTCATGCCTCTCAAATAATCTTGTCACATGCTGATTTTCAAACTCTTTTCCTTGATCACTCTGAATTCTTTTTGGAATGCGACCTTCTCGAAAAATTGTTTGGAATGCTTTTGCTACTCCTTTCCCTTCTTTAGTTTTTAAAGGTTGAGCCCACGCATAACGCGAGAAAATATCAATGACGGTTAAAATAAAATTATTGCCCGAGTTATGTTTTGAAATGGAGGCAACATCGCACAAATCTGCTTGCCACTGTTCATCGATGTCATGAACAATATAATGGCGGGTGCGGTACTTCTTTTTCGCTTGTTTGTGGAGTGTATAGGTAGCCTGACCCTTTAACCATCGTTTCACTTGTGATTGTGGAAGACCACTCGCTTTTGATAATTTCTTGATAGATGCAAATCCTGCCGGATGTTTTACATCATAATAGATTGACTTCAAACGTTCAGTCGATGACGACTGACTCTTTTTCCTCCTTCTCATCTTTTTGTTTTCTTCCCTTTCTACATTTACAACAACTGCAGCATTTAGCTTTAGCGGTTTTGCGATCGTGTTCACATTGCTTAGGGGTTTCATTATGAGAGCTGGCGCAGCAAGTGCAAGTGACAACGACATTCACCTCTGGCGGCTCATTACATGGCAAGCAACACATCTGCTTCATATTAATAGTCTGAGAACATGTATTTCCTGGGAGGAGCTGTTTTACGTTTTCCTTTTACCAGTTTTAGTGGCGATGTAGATCTACGTCGAGTTCTTCCTCTTGTTTGCTTAGTGAGTGTGGGAGGGGATGTAGCAGGTGACGCCTTAAACCAATTTGTTGGCATTTTCATCGTCTGAGGTATTGGAGTAGTAGCCACTGTTGAATCAAGTTCTTTCAATGTCTCATTATTTAAAGCAAATTTTGGCACATTATGCTTTTTCAATAGTTTAAGAAAGTATGACCAACCAGGTGGAACATAGCCCTGACGGCGCTTTCTACGTGTCGCATACTGAATCAAGTCTTCATAACGTGAAGCATCAATCACTTTATTTTCATCTGTAATGATTTCTCCTCTATCATTTACATTGAGATGGGGCTCAATACTGTTGAAAAGAGATATGGCATGTGCGCGAGATGCTAAAGGTGTAGCAGTCGATACAGAGTCACGCATCTTATTCTTCAAGTTTTTCAATTGCTCAACAGTTTCCGATTGTAATAATACAGCACGATGTGGATCTTTGATGTGAACATTTTGCTGATAATCTATTTCTTTCCTATACATTTGATTTGCAAGAGGTTGCTTTACTTGCTGCATGGCAGTCAATTGTACATATTCATCCTGAGGAATAACAATCATGCGAGAATAAGAACTCATAGTTTGTAGATAATCATGGGAGTTTTCAAAATATCACTTCGAAATCTAAATTCTTCCGGACACTCTTGCGTAAAGTCAATGAATAAGTAACCGTATGGTTTTTCAGTAGCTGCTTGAAAAATTTCAATTAAGGCTTTTGATCCTCTGGGTGCAACTTGTCGCGCTAAAATTTCAAATTGACTTTTATCTCGCGGATTCTTGAAAATAGCATAATAGTGTGTATTCAGGTTTCGTGTACGAGCTTCTTTTCCATCAGGAAACAAATTTTGTGTAATATAGATGATAAAACACCTTTTATGGTGTGCTGCGCGAGTGAACATATCTGTAACATCTTTTGAATTCTTACTTTCTTTTAATAAATCATCCAATACAACAACATCATTAGACTGAAGTTTATCCACTGGAATAATTCCTTCATGTCGAATAAAGTTGCGACTTTGCAATTCCTGAAACAGCGACGGTTGATAAATACCATAACACCAAATCACTCGATTGATAGGTTCCTTAAACAACTCCCTTCTTTTATCCAATAAATTCAGCGTGAAAACAGTTTTACCTGCATGAGATGGACCTGATACAGTCAGAATTTTATCACATTGAAGTCTGAAATCCATTTTATCACTTTGAGATTCAACATTTGCATAATTAACGCTTAGAGCCAAAGATATTACCCAATAGGTTGCCCACGGCAGGAGCTATCATTGGAAGTATTGCTGAAAGGAAACCGCCCTTTTGTGTTAGAGTTTTCCTCTTTCTTTGAAGGGTGACTTTAGGATTGGAGATGAAACGCAATTTCGTAGCATATCGCTTAAGTAACTTTCGTTGTTTTGGCGCTAATTTCTTCGTCCTCAACTTCCTCACATGAGAAATAATTTCACAAATGAATTTATCGTTAGCATGTCGTATAGCATTGTATCGCTGATTTGCTTTCATTCGTCGGAGAGCTTGAATGGCTGAAGAAAACTTTTGACTTTTACGTTTCGTCATTTTACGTTTCGCCATTTTCCGTGTTAGTCTTTGCTAAAACCTATCTTTACCACATTTGCATAGGTACTAACTATTGCGACATAAGTGACACTCGAAATGAGCAATATCACAGTGGTTACATTGGCAAAGTTGAATGCAATTACGTATGAAACAGCGTTGACAAAAAGCATGCTTACATCTCTTGAAGATGCGCTTTTCATTTCCATCCTTTCGCTTACATACATCGCAACACATAGTTTCACCGTTACTGATGTCTATAGCAAGTCTTTTTGAAGATATGAATTTGCTAGCCTTTTCTAAATAATAGACGCATGTACAGAAGGAATATACTTCGAGAGTGAGCAGACATAGCTCGAAAACCAGTTGTGCTACAATCAAGTACCACTGCATTTTCAATTTTTCTTTATGGAAAGTTGAATGTGAATATCTGAAATCGCTTCAATCACTAGACTGCTACCATGATGGTTAAATGCGTTAAGACGTTCAGCAATTTTTATCATATGTCTTTTAAAAAATTCTTGGGGGTGATCTACCACTTCCATTGAATAAGAAGCAAAATGGAAAGAGCGACTTTCCACCTCTTCCTTTCCAAAATGACTAAACTTAATTTTCGCAACTAATCGCGCCATGATAATGCTATCAGAGAATGTATTCATTAACTCTAGAAATAGAGTGCTAGCATCATCAACCACTGCTTCGATGTCGGTCTCATCTTTATGAAATTTTATCACATAATCTTGAACAGCTCCTTTTAAACTTTGCCTATGAAAACGTAATGTTCCGCAGTCGTTTGAGAAAGACATGATCGCCCTTTATCTATCCATCCATTGCATGAAAACAACAACTCTTTCATAGTAACATTTATTGAATAACGGTAACAAGCATGCATTATAAATCAATGGTTTGAAACAGATAAAATAGATACAGCTGATAACTATCATACAGCGAGCAATGATAACCATACAGGACTTTGGCAGTGTTGAGGTAAGGAGGAAAGAAGCATTGGTTATGAACGTAGCTACTACAACGAACAGACAAAATAGGAACACACAAATCCTTAAAACGTTTCGTGACTTCATGATAATGTTGATTCACTTACTATCCCAAGGCGGGAGCAAAATATCATCAATGATTAGATTGGGAAATACTTTCCTCTCCTTACCAGGATTATTACAAAAGATGCGTATAACATTGAAAGCAGCTAACCATCGTTTAAAGTCAATAAGAAGAGCACTTTCACAAGAAAAGCCATAGTCTTGCAAATATTTCAGATTAAGTCCATGAATGTGTTTTCTCGCCCATTGATCAACATTGGGATCGCAGTTGGCATGTTGATGATAGACACTAACAATCTGATATGTCCAATTGTTCATAGCAATAGCACTGAGCTCCTGTACAGGTTCACCCTCACAATCCATAAAAATGATGATAGAAGCCTAAAACGGAAATTTACACATCTAAGGAAACGTTCTATAACATATTACAAAATAAAGAATTACATCGATGCTTTTCACGACAAAATACACAAATGATATGATGGCAACGAAGAAGTCAAATGTATCTAATAAGACCACGTCTACGACACTCAAAGCACATAAGCGAATTGTCATAGGGTAGAGTTAGGAAAGGACTAGCAATTCTCCTTCTTTGATTTGCGTTTTGATGTAGCATTCTTCTCCGACTTGCGCTTCGTACCACTGCTGTTAAGGATTTGATCAATTATGTCGTCCACGTTGGGTGGTTTCGGAATATATAGGATGGATTCCATATGCATGGAGAGAGAGGCTATTTTATTATCCTTGTGTCGACCATAATATAGCCCATTCACTTTGAAAAGGATATCCCAAGTACCTTCTCCGAGCTCATCACATCTGATGGGTATTGAATGATCTCCATCCTTCTTATAGTAGTACACCAATGTGATACCGGTAGGCAAATGTGATTACCATCCCAAATCTTTCTATAGGGAGTATCCTTGTCATCTCTAGCCTTCCACTCTTGAGCAAGAGGAGTAGGAATGTCCATATTTAATGTCACGTACTCCTCAATAGTATCAAGTTGGTGGCGAATGTACGGACTCACGGGGATCAAGTCAAGTCAAGTCAAGTTAGCGTTTATTGATTGAAATAAGAATCATAAAGAAATATAAACATACAAGTTCAAGTTTACACAAATCTGATAATACAACAATAATGTCAAACAGTTAATCTGATTATGTTATTTAACAATAAAGACGTAAATGGTACAAATGAATTACGGGCTTTTTCACTTCTACAATATGGGATTGACAAAGTACCGGAGTGGCTGTGACGTAAAGGCAAAATGTCATGTAAAATGTGTGAGCTGTCTTCTTCCGCAAATTTAAACAGTTTTTTGCTGTTATCGTATCTTCTGAATGTTATTTCTTCTGTACGACATTGACATTTTCTTTCTTCATTTCTATATATAATTCTGTGAGCACGTTTGTCTATTTTCACAAGAATGGTGGATAACTTTTTATTCAATCCGACGAAAACTGGGCAAGCATATTCTAAGACTGATCGAATGTAACAGTTATACAGTTGATGTAATTCTTCGCTTGATAGGTGGGGCCATAATTTGCGTAGAGCATAAAATCTTTGGTTGGCTAACTTTGAAAGTTTCTCTATATGTAGATTCCATGTTAAATCATTCTGAATCGTCAACCCAAGCAATGTTAATGAATCCACAATCTCAACATTTATCTCATCTGCCGACATGTCTGCTTGCCTTTTCAGATTCAGCACTGCCTTCGATTTAGACAGATTGATTGTGAGGCCATTTATCACGCACCAATCAGTCACCATGAAATTTCACTGTTGATGGTTTGTGATATTTCTTTAGAGTCATTAGTGTATATTGGAATAATAAGACTCAAGTCGTCTGCGTATTTAGTTTGAACAGTAGATGGCAGAAGAGGCAAGAAGTCCCCGAAAAATGCGGCGAAGATATACGGTGCCAAAACTGTTCCTTGTGGAACCCAGAAATTATAGGAAAGTACCTTGAATAATTGTCTCTCAATTTCACACAGGCTTGACGATTGTATAAAAAATCTTTAACAATCAATAGTAAACCGGTGGGGAAGCCAGAACTATACAATTTTTGATGATGAGATTGTGATCTAGCATGTCGAAGGCTTTATGAAGGTCGAATGTGAGCAGTACGGAGCCATTACATTTTGCATCATCATAATGCATGTACAGTTGGTTCATTATTGATGTGAGAGCTGTTGTTGTGGAGCATTTTTCACGAAATCCATGTTGGTTGGCACCAAAAAGGCGAGTAAAGTGCGTCTTAGTTTCGGTAAGTAGCAACTTTTCAAAGATCTTTGAGGGTTTAAAAGGGATTGTGAGATTGGTCTCAGATTAGCGACGTCCATTTTTTTGCTTTTAGGAATCGGTGTTATTGTAAGATTCTTCCATGCAGTCGGATAAGTCCGATTATCAATAACAGATTGAAAAATGTCAGTTAAGGGCAGAGCAATCACTTGAGCTAAATGTTTGTACAATATAGACGGCATCTTTGGGTCCCCAGAAAATTTGTTTGTCGGTGCTTTAGTCAACAATTGAATAACTTTGGACAATTTCTACATTCATATGCCAATCATCATCAATAAATTCCTTCACGGCGGGCGATTTTGTGAAATTCTGAGTTCGATAAAAGTGATCAGCAATTTGCATCAATGCTTGATTTATTCCTCCATTTTTATCAATAAATGCATTAAAGGCATCACATTTAGAATGATTTTTTGTTGTAGATGAGAGTAATTTCCACAATCCATTTGTTTGTTGTTTGAGCTTATTCGTCCAGATAACTTTGCATTTTTCAACTTCTTCTTTGACCTTTTGTTTCAGATAATTGTATTTACTCCAGTTTTTTGATCGGTAGGCCATCCATCTTTCATTGATCAGGTGCTTGGTTATTGGTGTAAGCCATTCTTTGTCAGTAGGCTTCATTAAAACAACCTGTTGAGGAATATATTTATCTATCATTTCATGCATGTTTCTTTGAAAGATACTGAATTTCTTATCAATGTTCCTTTCTCCGATCAGCTCAGTCCAATCAAAGGAAGTCAGTGCTTCATTTAGTTCACAAACGTAGCTGTCTCTTGTGTCAAAAATAGTTACCAGTTTACCTTCGTAAAGTGTCTCGGCGCAATATGATGTTTGAGAATTTTCCGGATACGAGGTGATAAACAGATGATCTGAGTTGCCAATTGGGGAGTCGAAGCTCACATTTTTCGGTAAGTAAAAGGACGATAGGTTCTTGGAAATAATAATTTGATCAAGGATGTTATCCTTACGAGTAGGATTGAGGATGATTTTGTCAGCATCAATTTCATTACACAGTTTTACACAATTCAACTTATTAAAATCGCCGTAATAATGAAACTACAATTTGGCTTAGCACACAAGAGAGAGTCCAAAGTGTTTATGACAAACTCACTTACAGTATGTAATTGATAAGCATTGCATGATGGGGGTATATACAGGCAAAAAATGTACATACAATGATTTGGCAGTTCAATCACGTTACAAGACACGTTTGTAGGAATGGGAAAATTTATTCTCAATTCATGAGCTGCAAATTCAGTTTTTACATAAATAGCAGTGCCTCCCCCTTTACGATCCTTCCGATCGTCCCTGATCAATGAAAATCCTTGAAGAGATAAAAGACCATCAGGGATATCACTATGAAGCCAAGTCTCTGAGATGCAAATGATATCAGTACATTTACTTTTCATAACAACATTAAGTTCATCAATTTTCGGAAGCAAAGACTGGATGTTGGTAAGAGATATTACAGGATATCGAAAAACTTTAGTTTTCTTTGTGTCTTTGGAATGATAAAAGGAAGTCACCGAAAATTTCGCGCATCTATGAAATCCGATTTATTTATGATTTTTCCTCTATAGATAACAACATCCTCATTTCTTTCTTTTCTGATTTTTAGTTCTCTTCGCAAATTGGACTCTTGAATCTGTTGCATGTGTGTTCTGTCTGGATTTATATAGACACTCTGGAATTCAGGCATTTGCCTAAGAGATCGAGCAGCTTGAAGGATTTGAGATTTGTGATGTTCATGTTCAAGTTTAACGCGCAAAAGTCTATCGCTAGCGTTTGATACTTTACCAATGCGGTTCACGTATTGAGGAGAAATAGCTTGCAAATTTAATTTGGTAAATAACTCTTTAACTCTGCCTGCATCATGTTCTTTCCTCTCATCAGCTGTACCCGAATGATGTTCCGGAATTCCACGAATTACAATTTTGTCTCTACGTTGACTTCTTTGTTCAACTTCATCTAAAATATCACGAGAAAAGTCATTACGTAAACTGGACAATTCCTTTGATATTTCGCTAATCTTTGTTGAATGGTCTTCTTGAGTCAGCTTTAAACTACGTAAGGAGTTTCGAAGGATTCGATTTTATTTTCGATTGATGTCATGCGGTCAAGGACTATCTTTATCTCACTCTTAATGGTTTCTATCAATTCAGCTTTAAGTCTGTCCATATTGAATTTCATTCCGCTATTGTTTGATTGGTCAGTAGAATTCGACCTCAAATTTCGCTTTGGTGTTGGTGTCATGATATGCGGTTAAACACACCAGTATGTTTGCCCGAATCAGCTGCGAATTATATGACGACCAAATCACATGGGAGATGCAAATGTGACGTCACGAAAAATCAATAATTTCAATCAATCCGGACGAGGTGGCCTTCTACGTTGTCGCCAAATTATCAGCTGACAGATGGCTTTTTCACTGACAATACCAGAGATTACAATAAATTGATCGATTGGAATCACTATGAATGATATGCAGAGCACACGATGAATGATAGCGAGCGACGAATATATTATACCGAATATGATGTGAAGAGCAGAGATTGCACAGATATCGGAGATGCAGTAGCTATAAATAGACTTGCAACAGACACTGGGGAAATCCAGAAATGAAGCACCAAGAAATTCACGGCAATGAGTGTATGTAGTCCCCATACTGATTGTGCATTATCTTGACATCCGTGGAAGGGAGCATTCCCGTTTGGAGTACTACGCTATGATCATCATAACGCAAGGCTAATTACGCTAATTTTACGCTGTAGCGGTGTAGGATTATGTACCTTGGTTGTTTCTTCCACTGGCCTCAGTTGTAGATGATCTGACCGTAGCGAACCTTGTAACGTTTGACCGCCATTTTGTCCTACTAGTGCAGTAGATGGAGTAGATGCCTGAAAATGAAAAAAAGATTGTATTAAGTTTACGTTCAAGGGAGGAGAGGGAGGGAAGTAGCGACTTACCATTTTAGTTGGATAATAGAACAGGGAACTAGGGAGAGAGAAAATGTGCGTCCGTCACTCGTGTGATTCAACGATGGAATGATTCTCGCTGTGGAAGGCTCGCTATTTATAAAGAAATGCTTGATTCTCATTGGATGATGATCCTCATTGGACAATAACATCAAGTTGATTCCAAATCTGGCATCCGTTTACCAATCCGATACTTCGTTTTGAAGCTACAGCCCAAAACGTCCCAAATTCTAACTCTGTCGTTTTTTCGCCAATGTCCCAAAATCTTAAATGGCGTCTCACATCTAAACGAAGGCAGATACGAACAAGCCGATTCTTTCACTGAATTTGTCTCACTCTTAGCTTTCAAACGAGCTATCGCACGACAAAATCCGTCCACTGGAAGCCAAAATCGAAGCAAGCTGTCCAGGGGGGGGGACGTCAGCCGAAAATTTTTTCTCTCCGATTGAGTTGAAACTCACCCTACCGATGCAGAATTTCACGCTGAATCCGAATCTGACCTCCGTTTTCTCATCCGACCACTCCTTCCACTCGAAACAACCCATTTTACAACCCAACATTCAGCAGATTGCACCAAAAACATCACACACTATAGCCTCAAGACTAATCCTGGCGGTCGCCCACGTCAACCAGACGGTCGCCCACGTCAACCAGGCGGTCGGACCAACTCACCCGAGTCTCACACTCTGTCGTTGCAGAGGGGGGGGGACGTCAGCGAACATGTTGTGAACGTGGACCCACCTGGCCGGCACACCACGACAGACCACAACCTCTGTCGTTCCAGAGGGGGGGGGACGTCAGCGAACATGTTGTGAACGTGGACCCACCTGGCCGGCACGCCACGACAGACCACAACCTCTGTCGTTCCAGAGGGGGGGGACTCAGACACGAAGCACCACGGCGGCCGACCACGACACTCTGCCGTGCCAGAGGGGGGGGACTCAGCGATGGCGGCCATCTTGCGCGGTCCAGAAGTGGAGTTTTGCTTACTACTCTTTGGTTTTAGCATATGCGCTTTAATCGAATTTCTGACTGACCTACACCCATAACACTTTAATTATCATTCAACTGCAGGTCAACATCATTGATTTACTTAAAATTAACTTTCCTGTCGTTTTGATATACCGATAGACTTAAACAGGTAAGCAAATCATTTGAAAACCGGTTCCATTCCACTGAACTTCAGATCTTTGATGGCATGAAAGAGCTATGGTCTCTGAGGGTTGAATTGCGTCTAGAGATGAGAAAGCAGTTGACGGAATTAGTATTTAAGATATAATAACCGGAATGTGCAGAATATACCTAGACTTCACTTTTCGTTGAAAACCCAACGCATAATTGTAAATCTGATTCGAATCTAGTCTAGTCAGTTGCGCACACCCATCCGCAATTAATTGTTCGGAATCAATTTATTGTTGTCATAAAACATTGTAATGGATTAATTGCTGTGACAACATATTCGCAACTTCCTGTCATCCAATAATTGCAATCAATGGACTGATTGATTTTCAAAAATGAAGTTATTTAATTGACTGCTTAACTTGCAATACCGTCACGGCGTCACCACTCATTGGCAGGAAAAGCATCGCACCTACAGTGAATTTTTTGGTATAATACTGAACATATCTAATTCGCAAGCTGACAGCTTTCAGAATTCTGGAGCATTACGTTTTGGTGCTTAACCTATTTAGTGCTCCTAGTACCTGCCGCAGTTTCCACTTAATATACCCGGTATATTAACTGGAAAATGACGAAATTGCAGAATAAGTGTGGATCAGGTTAATATACCCGAGTATATTAAGTGGAAACACCACAATATAAGCATATTTGAAATATGAGATGGAATTCGTCAATTATTATTATTCGTTTATATTATGGTTTATATTCAGATTTTATTCAGATGCTTATTACGGTATTCCTCACTTTATACCCTAATGATAGCAATAAATTGCATTCAAATTGTAACTTTGTTTCCATTACAGTTTAGTTTCAATCTCAGATATGAATAAAATCTGAATAACAGAATAACAGTTCTTAGGTATACAGTAGGGTTTCAAACCCGTTATCCGGGATTATCGCATTTTTACAGGATTCTGAATCCCGGTATTAGGTAACATCTGTACTTAGGCAGTTAGGAGCTGCATGAAGATGGAGTAACAAGTCTATGGACAAGGAACATTGAGTAACAGATGCAATGCGTGAAACATGAATGTTAACGCTATACAAGAACTTAATATACTTCCCACGATCAGCTTAACAATAGACACTTACAAACTCGAGATAGAGCTACTCTCATATAGAACTGTGCATAGAATAATATGCTTATTGTCTATCTCAACCAATTCATTGATATCAAAAAATAAAAATTTGTTCAGGCAGTTGAGAGAAGTAAAGAATGAGCGTTATACATACAGGCGCACTAATATCTAAAGAATTTTTGAAGTAATTATCATGCAATATTGGGCTTTTACTGTGTGCGATAATCAGATCTATTTATTGTTATAGCTTATGTCTGCATGTGAAAAGATGACTTATTATTAATTCATGGACAGTAAGGCACATGTCTATCTGATATTATTAGTTGTAGTGTACAGTGGATTGTTCAAAATACTCGTCAAAGAATTTAAAACAACGCCTAGTATTGTTCAGCCTACGCTGTCATAAGCATACTATTGGTAAATGAATTAAGCTTGCCAATCCCGAGATAAGATAAAGTCGGGATTTTGAAAACCCTATTTACAAGTAATTAGACTTATTCCTTCGCCTTATCTTCTTCCGATGTGATCACATAAGATACCAAGATGAGTGCTTGATTCTCAAAAATCAGCAGAAGTGTCATTTTCCAAGAAAATTGTTGAATGTTACAAAGACATAATGAAAGTTTGGCGCGAGTTAATATACCCGGTTGTATTAACTGGCACTAATTTCCACTCAATATACCCGGGTATGTTAAATGGAGGGGTATATTAAGTGGAAAACTTCGGTGCTACCTACTTTTATGATATCTTTTGAAGCTTTATAGTCCTACCTTAGTGTTCTGTTCATAGAGTAAGGCTGTTATCTCTATGGTTCTGTTATCTAGGTAAGTCTGATAATTCTGATAATAGCAAAATAAAAATTTAATATGACAATATGACAATAATTATGTAACAATTTTTGTATGACAAAGATAAAGTAAAAAGAAGTTTATCTGTAGTTCTTATGTAAAATAACATTGACGCTATATAGGCGAAATGTGTTTATTTTGAAATTAGTCAGTTTCACGTGTCAAAAGATTTCTGATGATTTCATCTCGATCTTCAGTCAACATGTCAAATTTATCTTGTGGCTCAGTACGATCATGCTTTTTGACATCACCACACAATCTTTGGCAGCATCGTTGTATACTAGTAGTCAACCAAAAAACTGGCAGAAACAGATTGAAAGGAGATGGTAATGCAGATACATCATGCCAAAAAATATACTTCAATTGAATTTTCGATCTCCAGAAAGTCATTTCAATAATGCGATTATCGTCAATATCTTCAAACGTGACTGACATAATTGCAATCAAGAGGTTAACTAGGACGATTTGAGCGAAGATGTAGTAACTTCCATATAAGAACAGACCGGTATACTGGATTACATCAGCAGAAGCAGGGTTTCTATTCGCAAGCGTTCCTTTTAAAGCATAATCTGTCATCCCAGTCATGGCAAATAATACCCAAAACATTTCCATCAAAGCACTTGGGACGCTGGCAAAAAACTGGTTTTCACAGGAAAAGTTTTTGTATAATGATACCATTGCTAATGACCATGCAAAAAAGAATAGAACCATCAGAAGACCCCAGCGGAATATGTCTTTGAACATTCGGGTAACTGCAATGTTCAAATGACAGACCAAGCGATTCATATATAAAACATTGCCAGCTGATAGATAATAAAATAGATGACCAATTGCAAAAAAGAACGATGCGAGGTTATGAGGTTCAATTGCATCATTAACAAAATCAACATAGTGACCACCTAAGGCGTAAAAGTCTAAGACGGCTTGACATTGACTTACTGGAACTTTCAGCAAATTTACCAGCGCAGCTTCACGAGTAATATTTTTATCGATCGATTTATTCATCGCTAAATCCTGACAGACTTTTTGAACGTTGGGATGTATTGGAACAACAAAATTGGCGATCATCTGCATGGTCATTCCTGTCACGTACGTTCCTGTGCTCACCGTCTGCATCATTTCATACGGTGAAACAAAGAAATCCATTCCTAAACGAGCGATGCCATCACATGTACGAATTAATCTCGCAAGCATCACAACAGCAAGTGCGTAATGAATCGGTTCATTAACTGCTTTGCAAATGATGTAATTGTAATTTGGAGGCTTTATGAAATATTGCGCCGAAACGACTATGAAGAAAGTCCAATACGACAATGCCTCATTAGCATAAACTGTGGTTGGAGATTTGAGGAATCGAACTATCCTGGGATGAGGGAAAATGATGCTAATTGGCACGATAATCAAGTAGACAAAGATATAAACAAATAACCGCACAAGAAACGGAACATCTTTCGACTCACGAAATCTTCGTCCAAAAAGTTTGTGAGCATCTTGAGTCCAGTTTGAAGTAATCAATGATTGAAGGGCTGGATGAATTACCGCTCTCTTCATATTAGCAGCAACCATTTTCTCGATCTTCTTCAGGGAATCCATCACGTTGATATTTCTTTCATCTTCATCGCATAATAGAATGTGAACCTCGTTTTCGTTTATGGTGCAATCAAGGCATTTTATTATGGTTGTTTCGACACGTGAATGCAAATCATTTTTCATTTCTTCACAGGAGTAAGATTTATACAATCCAGATCGAACAATTGCATCCCATGACTTTAAACAGGAATTGATCGGCTGTGTCCTGTCAGCAACGACGACGTAATCCCATTCTATTAAAGCTGCAAGAATACGACTAGTATACAACTGATGAAAACGAGAATCGTCTCGCAATGTCCGACATAAATAGCATTTGCACATGGCTTTACATGGACGAGCAAGAAGGAAGTTATTTTTCACAAAGTATTTGATAACTTTTTCCTTTTCACACCAAACAGCCAAAGCGAGGGGATTCGCCAGATAGAGCTCCTGCCATATTTGCCGCGTTACATTTGAATTTAAAGCTAATTCCCACTCTTTCACTTTTCTTGACAGAATATCAAGATCTTCCAATATGACTGCTTTTTGAAGTTCCTCGATAAGGCGGCCATGTTGCAAATTTTCTGAGTTGGCAGAGCTTCGTTGATTCGGGAACTGAAAACTAAAAGGAATTGTGCGCATCTCCGACAACAACTTTGAGCAAGACTGCGTCCTGTGAATTGTTACTACGATCTGTGCGCCTTCGTATACGATGAATAAGCGTTGATGTATTGAACATGCACAAGCGTTGAGTGGGTTAGACTTCTGTAATCTTTCTTCTCTTCTGCAAGCTGGTATGCTCTGACGTTTGTGTGACAGCGCTTCTCAACATAACCTACAATTTGTCATTATAGCATATGAAAAGATCAATATAAGCAATGTTGCGACAAGTAGTAGTCAATTGTCATAACCGCGTATGCTCTACAAAGTTCAACTTGACTCGTGTGAGAGCTAACAGAACTTTTCTTCATTGTTTCCTGATGCAAACCAGCGCAGTCTATTTCCGATGCGATGCGCTGGTATAAGTAAAATTATTTTTCAATGTCGTTCAAATGCAGGTCATGTACGATTTGAATGATTCATGTGTCATTGTGAGGACATAATTATTACCATGTTTCCTTCTCGAAAGGGTTCGTTATGTAAAATCATTGCATATAGGCAATTGAGCCCGACGCCAACTACAAATTAATCGTCGGCGCCGGCTTAGGCCTATCAGTTACTTTCATGTTGATCTAAATATGTGCCAAAATACAAATATGTTTACTTATGCGTTGTGTTCATCGTTGAAGACAAATGCGCGTAGTTTGAATAATCTCTTAACAGCAATGAAAACTGCACACCGATAATTCTCTTTTTCATTCATTCTTTCTGATGCCACTGATAGGCAAATATCTGATGAATGTTTACCCGTAGAAGTGAGTGTCATTGCTCTAATATCATAGCTAGGGACCCTTGAATTCCGCGCTTGAAATTTGTTTCTGTGCCATAATTTTGTAGATTCTGCATTTTCCTCCGATGCAACTTTCCCATACTTCACCGATATGCGACTTCCTATCTCGCAGCTACCATCAATTGTCTATCTTAATAACTAAATGTAAAGATTTTACTATTGAAGCAATTATGAACCATGCAATAATACTCGCCGCTCGAAAAGGAAAGCTAAACTATTACCCGAAAGTGCTGTGATTGTAGCCCATGCATCAAAATCTTAAAGATAATTTAAGGTCATTTTCAGCATTTCCTTAAGTTTTTGTCCATTAATTTGTCTTCTGCATGTGTCTGCATGTCTTCTGGATGTGACTGCTGAAAAACCGCTTGACATCAGCGGTTGAAGACAGGTGTTAACAGACAATTGAAGTCGAAGCACTGCTGCCGCGGATAAATTTTGAAGTCTGCTGCGAGCGGCTTTCCAAAATCTCACAGGTGATCTTTCTCTAGCATTGCAAGCAAGTTAAGGCTGCATCTTAAAAACTACTGGATACTTCTACTGAAGCGATGTGACTTATGTGAGGTAAGTTATATCGGCTTCAAATCGCGACATTTATTTGAAAGAGTGGATGAATACAAACAGCTTTCATCATCTATTGAGAAACATAAGCAACAGCAGTACGTCGACAAGAATATCCGACTCACAAGTTTCAGAGTTTTGAAAAAGTGTCCAAGTAGATGCGATCTTCTCATTTATGAAATATTGCTCATTATCAAGCTCCGTTCACCGTCTCTTAGCGGTCAAAGTGACTCATTTTTTCACTACCTACCATTTGAATTATCAACATTTACATTTGTGTTTTATTCTTATTTTTCACATTGGTTTTACTTACTGAACAGTTCGATTTGTGATTTAATTCATTATTAATTGTGTTTCGCCTAAGGTTAGCCCTTGCTAATTTGATCAGTTAGACCTACATTGTAAGTTACTTGATTAGTTTATCTGTGTAGATATCTCTTATGTTTTAGGATAGCCTGCAAGTTATTTCAGTATAAGTGATTTCGATTTCATTTCACAAGAGTTTAAGAAATAAGTTATTAAGTATTGCAGTGAGGCATCTATGTATTTTGAATTTTGTATAGTTCAGTAAATGCCTATGATTTAGTACAACTCTGATGATGACCACTTCAGATGGTTGAAACATTAATTTGGTATTTTTATTTCTATCAAAGATTTGTAATCGCAAAACACTGATTTTGTTTCAGTTTTCAAGAAAATAGAATTGATGCTGATACTATCTCCAAAAACTGCGAACAACGTGAAATATCTAATAGGATAAATTGCTGCTCCAGATCAATGCACATTAATGGAACAGCTTTGCTTGTGGTCAAAGAGTGCACAAAATAACCGAAACTTTCTACTGCAATATTTCATTATATTTTATTTATCTTCGTTAGTGATATCTATGAACCAGATATGCATATCTCATGATCGTGTCCTGAGTAAAGGGTTCGAACCCAATTTGCGATTTTCTGGACCTTTAATCTACGGCTGCACGGAACTTGCCGGCGTTTAGGTGGTATTAGTCTCTCCAATGGGACAGCCATTGGAATGTGAGCGAGCTGACTTTTTTACGTTTTTCTAACTTCTTACTTTTCCACATACCTTCATTTTTTGTCTTATTACTTATTGTTGCACCGGTATTAGCATTAAAACTTTCAAGCCAGATCTGTGTAACCAGAAAGACCATGTCATGATATTGCAACTGCCCTGGTTTTAGCTTCTTCCTCTGCTTTTATTGGCTGTCACTTTGTTACTTCATAGATTCGTTCAATTTACAAGTAATCGATCATTCCAGCGTACACGCTTGATGAGAGATGGGGAAAGGTACCTCGCGTTGATAATATATGCACGGTATGAACATCGCTTTGCTTTTTATCTACAAAATATTATTTTTTCTATTACATTGCTAGTTCATTCCCTGGTAATTTCTTCAAAACTGCAAAAATTTGCAAATCTCACATTCGGTACTGGGCCGCAACTCGAGTTCATGTAATAGAATCGACATTGCATACACATTGGGAATTTAATTAATACTGAGTGGCTACTCTACCTGACATACTCCATGTGCGGATTCAATCAGCAATGCATATTTCTCGGGCTAGCCGTGGGACGAGATTTCTTCGTCCCATTCCCACAGGATTTTTCAAAATTTGCAATTTTTCCAATAATAATTCCCATAAGCTAAACATCTCTTTGATAAGCATAGCCGACTGAAACCCTTAGCAGCTAGTTAAGGGACCACTGCAAGTATATACAGTGTATATGCATGATAGGCCTAAATCAAGTCTTAATACTTCCATGGAACTTACAACTTTATGGTAGCATGCATGTTATTAAACAGATAAATCAACGGGATCTACAAATACCAGTAGGTCTACAATTCATGACTTCATACTGCAATTAACTTACATTTGGTGTGGTGGTGAGGGTTTGATCATGCCAATTGACACAGTCGCATAAGTGACTCGTAGCTCAGTTGGTTAGAGCACAGGTCTAGTTAATCTTGGTCGTATGTTCGAATCCTACCAGCCGCACATCTTTTGCATGGCAATTTGATCTATCGTTTATTTAATTTCATTGATGTTCATTTCGAATTGCCTTCCTTATTAGAAGTCATATTATGCTCTTTTGCGGGTATCTACCTGTTCTCAAATAGTCATGCATAACATCATGCCCATCGATTCATAACTACCCTACGTCCCTACATGAAAAATTCCTACTAATCGATGCCAGTGGATGCCTGTTTGTAGCAAAGTAAGTTTGGTTTGTAACAACATAGGGCTATTAAGTTGACCATCAACAGTATTCAGTCCAGTTGCATTGGTACATGTGTTATTCTAGTGTATGATTATATTCCAGCATCTTGCTCATACTATGCCGGTGCCTAAACAACCTGATTGGAAATTGGTCAATGCAGTAGGTTTACGTACATTTATCCGTGTTTGAAAATCGACTATATACTACATGCACATGCGCGAGGATCAAATACAGAAATTTCAACCAGGCACGTTTTCATCTTATCTTACATGTACATTATGTCACGCAATCTGATTTATAATCAAGATGAGAAATTTATTAGACCTATCACTTAACAAATATAATTATTATATTACCTACAAACGTTAAGCATAATATTACTTCAGTTTCCTTTTTTCAATTTCCTTTAATACTTTAAAGCCTCTGTTGCAGCAACACGCTAGTAATTAAAATAATGCCTCCGTACAATCATTCCATGCATCATTTTCTTCAGAAATGAAGGCTGATATTATCATCATATCTTGCATAACTATTATCATATCTATGAAATCGTGTAGCAGATGCAAGAAATAATAATAGGCTCCATCACAGCTTCTCACATTTTTATGGGAATTCCCATAGCTAAAATTGCTATTTCCATCCCATGGGAAATCCCGCTTCCATGGCAGAACTGATATTTCTAGATATTTGTGGCTAATAATCATGATTCAGTGAATGAAAGGTAGAATGTATAAAAAATAGCAAGGAGCGCAAATAGAAATGTCAATTTCAATAAGATTTGTGAAATATTCTTTTTGTCATCATCTACTGTCAGCAAATAGATGAAGCATTTTGCACATCATTTACTGTGATGGTCATAAAAAGTGAACCACCTAAATTTTGTCTCACTTTAATGAAGTTTGTCAATTACAGGCACAAATTCGGCAGACTAATAAAATAAAGGTTGAAATAAACTTGAGCTTTGTCGTTCAGTGGCTCTGTAGAGCCATATGGCTCTTAAAAGGGCAGTGGTAGGTTCACGTGTGATCACTACTATTTCGCAATCTCACCAGAAAGTTCAATCAATTATCGAATCCGGAAAGACATGCTGTCGATCAGGCCATTTATCTCTACTTGATCTAAACTGTCCCTCTCTTTCCCTTAACAAAACTTCAAGTCGAGAAAGATCATCTCCAGGAAGAATTAATCGACTCACACCGAGCTTCTGTAAATGTGCATTTGCAATTTTTTTTTCATATTAATCGGAATGCATGCTATGGGAAAACTACTTTTCGGCAGACTAGCCGTCCGGACTGTTCTTCTGACAATATTGATAAAGTTAATATTAATATGAATTCGGAACCGAATAGAAACTTTATTTACAACTTATCTGGGTCATCCAACAATTTGATTTGGATGTGTATAACAGACGTGTGGGCACCATAGACATTGAAAACGTGAAAATGACCTCGTTAGTGCCAAAAGAGGTAAACAACTTTCAACAACATTTAGAAACAGTAGATTATGCAATAAATTTTGGAGCATCATAACTTCTCTAAAAGTAGACCGATTTCGACGAGTGATACGTCAAAAGAATGCTCAGAGAAAGTCCTTTCACCTCGTGTTTGATTCATTGTCATGCTCACATGCTTCCATATTAAAAATTTAAAATTTTTAAAAGTGGCGATTTTTACCTTTTGACCTCTTTCCACCTTAAACAATGACGGATGCGAATATATAATAGTTCATTGAGAAGCCAAGAACATAAGTCTCGAATGGTGTGTGGCCTGTCAATGTAACATGAAATTGAAAAGCAGGAGAATCAATTGAAGTTTGACATAATTTAAGTGGTCCGTTTTTTATAATAAACTCTGTATTTTACATTTATTCTTTTTTCAACATAATTTGTAAATCTTCTTTGATTCGAATTCTGAGATTTGTTATGCTTCGAATTGTAGCGATTTCAAGAGATCTTTAGTGAATGTAATATGCATTATACATAACGCAGTATTCCAAATATCTACAATTGCTACAGATGTACGAACAGATTTTGTGATTCCTTCGTGATCTGGAGCGTTGTCTAAGTCGCGATATAATTGACTTGTAATGGAAGTTAAATAATATATTTTTTGTGCTTCCTACTTGAAAATGACTTGCTGTAACATCTGCGTGCAAGTTGAATCTTATACTTGTCATTAAATGTCTGTACTACATGTATTTCTGTTTGAATATTGATCGTCTTGGGATGAAAGTCACCAATCTGACATTTACTAACAGAATTTCATGAAGAAACCCGAAACATACTGTAAGATCAATCATAAGGAATATTGTTTTGAGTTACATTTCCATGTTCAACAGTTCAACATTAACATTGAGTGAACATGAATAGTTACTGTTATCAACATGAATGCATTATCATCATGTGCATTAACATGAATTAACGTGAAATGAATTTTATACGAACATCCATAGAGCAGGAGCATGTTAGGTAGAGTGTCAACTCAAACAAAAATTCAACATGCAGTAGACATTTCCTTATCAAAAGATTTATATCTGTTAGAGAGATTATGCTCTTGATGTCTAAAAATACTTTATCATTCTTAAAAGGGCGAATTTTTAAGATGTGCTGCAAATGAAACTTCACCTCTTTGCCTGTGTAAGATCGATCTAATCAGTCTTAAGTTAACACATGTATGTTCAATTCACTTACAATATACAGGCAAGAAAGGTGCGCAAATTATATCTGCATTTTACTGGCACAAGTATATCAGCGATGCTCACTATTAATTGTTCTATTATTATGTTTGCGAGAGGCAGGATCTCGTGTATTTTGATACAATTGGAAACCATTTTGAATTTGGAGCTAGTAAAGAAATTGCTGGACTGAACGGGTGATTCACGTCCGCCGTGAGTCATTATTTTCTCACTACCGCTAAAGTCCACAAAGAAAATGTGTGGTGAACGAAGGTTCAAAATAAAACAATTATCGAAGACATGTCTTTGTTCCTTCACAGCGCGCGGTGACTGCATATTGTTTACCTTGCATGTTTGTGCACTTTATCCTCTATGAGAAAATATGTTGCAGAAGTTTGAAATAGAGGTATTGAACTAATTGGAATAAAACTTACATATTCGCATTTTTTGCATCGCAAGGATTCTGAAAATACCAAACATGAACATTTTTGATGAAAAGTGCGAATGCAACATTTGTAGCCAAAAGGGTGATGATTTTGGGATAACTTCACGATATCACTAATTATTTCGTAGTTCCAATTTTGATGACCAGTGTATCAAAAGAGAACTCAAAAATATCTGTGGTCAATATTCAGTTGAACACTCAAAAATATCGCAACATGCATCGTTGCTCTCTAAGCACTTGTAGCTTTTTCATCGAACAACTTTAGTTTGAAATTTACTCCGTTCGTTTCCTGATAAGAAATTTGACCATATTTAGTCACTTTCATTATCTCAACCGAGTTACAATCGGCAATTAATAACTATCCTATCGCTCGACAGTAGTTTACGGTTGTCCACTTTCTAGAGGGGGATACTGTCAGACAATGATCGGTTGTTTAAGGTAGATTAAGCTAACGTAGTGAGCGAAGTCTGATGGCTGACGGCGAAGAGAGGCAACGCGATCAAGCGACGAGTCGAAGGCTCGGAGCGACCTAAGTGAGGTAGCCGAACGAAGTCCGTCAAGCCCGCCGGAGGCCTAAGCCTCGAATACGACGCTGTTCACACACTCAACGGTCGTATGGTATCCTTTAAACCAGGGGTGCGGAGTACTATCATTTTGATTAGACTCTGACTCCGACTCCGGGTGGCCAGCATATATAAACTAGTTTTTTGAAAAAACTGGTAGCCTACGTCATAGATAATTGTAGGCTTACCTGAACCTATTTCTAGTGATCATTGCTGTATCAATTATCAATCATTTTTCGATGAAAGTTTATCAAATGCCGCTTTAAGTTGGATGCATACGACTTGGCTCCTCCCTGATGTGTGTTTCACACAGTTTTTCTCCAGGAAAATTTCCCATCCTTCTTCAAAAAATGTGAGTACACTTTCGATTCTAATATGCGCTTTGGAGGAGCCATCACACACGATTAACGTTTGGTGAAGATGCAATGTTCTCAAACAAACTAGTATTTCATTTTTGTCTCTGATGTGACCCTTGGTGCGTAGGTGTGATCGAGGCTAGGAAGGTTTGTCTTCTCTACTAAATCACCGAGTGAAAAGACAATCCTTTTTTCACTATCCCGGTTCACTCCCTCAATCATAACAAGCTTTGCATGCAGCAGTGTCTCTGTACTTTTGTTTGACGGAGAAAGTTGACATCAAGACAGAGACAGCTATGCACGAGGATAAATAATCTGTTTGTATTATATTTCGGGTGTAGTTAAAGGCCGGAGTCCCTCCGCGGGCATGTACAGCACCTTTAGTCTGGTTAGTACTCCCCACTATCTATCCCTGATGGCTCTTCCTCCTTTAAGAGGCAGTGCGGCTACGGACCGAGAGCTCATGTCGGTTAGTGACCTTTGCTCTGAGATGCAGGAGGTTGCATCCGGTCAGAAAGGAAAAATACTCGGCGTTGGGCTTCCGGTCGCCATGGCAAGAGGATATCTTCCACACAACTCCCTGTTCGTCAGTGGATGAGTAGGTAACTAGTGGCCGGCGTGCATGTATACGGAAAAGGATTCATATCACAGCCGACCCTTAATGCACTACGGCAGACGAAAACCCACCTCCCTCTCACTCTGAAGGACAGGTGCAACTCTTTGTCTACGTCAGCAGAAGTCAACTCCCTATCAAAGCAAACTACAAGTTCAATAATGATCAATCAGGACATCATCGCAAAATCCGACAGGTAGTAGCATGATGCTACAACGACATGCGCCTCCCTTGTCAAAGGACAGGTAAGACCTTCAGTGTACCACTCCAACCCGAGGGTCAGCTCCCTCTCCAGCAGACTGGATGATCAACCGAAGTTTATACATCGATAACGCCACCAGACAGGTAGCAGCGAAGATGCTACTGGGGACCGAGATCAATCCCTTCCTCTCCGATGATTGGTGGAACGTGCTATACCACGATGGTCAGATAAACCATCTCCCTCTCGAATCTGCTAGGTGATCAACCA
Source organism: Prostheceraeus crozeri (assembly GCA_907163375.1). Classification (NCBI taxonomy): domain Eukaryota; kingdom Metazoa; phylum Platyhelminthes; order Polycladida; family Euryleptidae; genus Prostheceraeus; species Prostheceraeus crozeri. Next base: position 68,439 of record CAJQUW010013920.1, on the reverse strand, counting down.
AACACTGTGCTTCATCATTGCGTACTCTAAAAGGTAGCTAAGTGGTGAAACGGCAACTTACATTCGCTTCCCTCTCAATCAGCGACAGGTAAGCAATCCAGTTGCCACCCGACACATTCAAATCACAAATATCACATCTTGCTTATCTATCCATACTTCCCAGAGCCGCGCCGCTTTGTTGCGGGACACTTCCATTAAGCCGACGATCCAAAAAGACGTAAACGTGTAAGACGTGTCTGAGTTCTCCACCAGATAGAGACGGATTACAGAGTTTGCAAGCCCCAGAGTCCAATAAATACCATTGATCCGTGTTGGCTGAGGTATCATAATGAGGCGTCGTGCACAGATGAAAGTCCATTATTCAATCACACTGACTGTATAACCGCTACCTGCACCCAATTCGAATGGGTCATTTCAATCGGCCTACCCGGCACCCACATAACGTTTAGGCCAGGCTTGACCTACCTCATTTTCGACTCTCGCCTGCCCAATGGAAGGCATTCTTGAAGGTCACATATTTGGATTTAACCCACTTACCAAGGCTGCTCACAACAATGTCTACCTAGGATTGTTATTTATGTATCTCATAGTTACAGCACTTAGTATTCGAAGCTTCTCAACTATGCACAATAGACAAGATGTCATATACATGCAAAGTGCACATTGAAGCCGTATGATATTGCCTCAAAGGTGAAGTACGTAGATCTTTTATTTCGCATGCATTGGTTTTTATATGGCCTTTGTGTCAGTATACAATAATGCATGATCTTGTAAGGCTTTCTATGTCCACCTGGTGCACACTTCTACGGAAAAAGTCATGCATTATAACAGATAATGCATAGCTTTCTTCGGTCATTATTTGTCATAATAACCTCGAGCCTTCGGCTCTTGGTAATTATAACAAATAATGACCTCAAATCTATGCATTATCTATTACAGAAGCATAGAAATTAAAAATACCATATAATGTCATCAATTAGTATCAGGGATGTCTATTAAACGTAGAAAGTGTTTCATAGACATCCCTGCTAGTACAATATCATCTACTTCTATGACTAACAAATGGTCTATACCCGTACAACGATGCTGGAATAATTCAAAATAGAACCGTAGGTAGAAGTAGAAAATACGTACCCAACTTTCAAAGCCACCGCACGCCTCTAGTTTCAATTTTCAATGTCTTTCTCAAGACTCAAGAGTAACTGCTTATTGTGTTGGTTACATACTCGTAGTTTATTTTCAGCTGCAACAATCGCGGTTCACTATTGATGAGACGTTAGTTCTCAGGTTTGCAGAAAGCTTCCCTTTAAAGAATCCACTATTCATTAAGAGATACTTCTTTCTGGAGGTGAGTTACACTACGCATGCACCTTCCTTCCATGTGGCTGATTCTCTTTTTATCCCACTCAATCTCTTTTATGTTGAATGTGTATCAGGAGTACAGAGTGTACCTATTTTAAATGCTCCGGTTCTCGGATCGGTCCACCGAAGTGTGCGAAATTCGATTATGGAAAAAGTCAGGTTAGTGTGCTTAAGAGAAACAATAAAGCAACATAGTGATTAGTGATTACTCACACAGTATTTAATAATGTCAGTCCTACAAAGATCAAAATGACATCTTATTTTAGAGTTTGAATTACAATTTATTCATTATATCTGCTATCTTCGTAACAGCAAAGATATATTTGATCCAATTTGGTGAACATCATTAAATTCTATTTATCAAATGCAATTCAAACTTTTGGTATTATGAAAATTTTTCATAATCATGGCTTTAAGAGCCGATCATAAAACAGCCGACGAATAGCCTAAAGTTGGGGAAAATGTGAAAGAAGTGACGAAAATTCGATAATTCAAGTTCTGATAAATAAATTTAGGCCAAGAAATCTCAATTCCTGTCGATCTCAAAATTTCTGAATGCCCTACTGTTGCTCCGCTGTCTAAGATATGTGCTTCTTAGCAACGATCTGTTCGAAAAATTTTCTTCGACATCCAGTAACATTGTAGTATAACAGAAAACTATTTAAAGTCTAGTTATGTCAATACAGGAACTATCAAAGATACCGGCATTTCAATGCCGAACTCACGCAAAACCAATATAACCGCATTTACCGATATTTTGACAAGTTACTAATAACACAGTTCACGGCATTCACGGCAACTGTTTGGCCATCATCGGATGTTCACAATATTGGTAATAATTTACCTCTGATATTGCAGGGATCAAATATAATCAGGCCAGCGTTCCTAAATTTCTATAAGAAGAGCGATACAAGACGATAGTAAGTGATCATTATTCATTAGTAAGTGGCAAAAAAACGAAAGATGCATTTTTTAAAGGAGTAGCTATTTCTTTTATTATCGTTTTGTTACTTATTTTACTAGATTCATGTTATATATTGTTCTATTTATTTAATTATTATTTTCCTGCCTGGAAGAGATTGGAGAAAAACTGTGTGAAGCACACATCAGCAAGATGGGAGGAGCACGGTCGTATGCATCCAACTTAAAGCGACATTTGATAAACTTTCATCGGAAATGATTGATAATTGATACAGCAATGATCACTAAAAAATAGGATCAGTTAAGCCTATAATGATCTGTAATGTAGGTTACCAGTTTTTTTAAAAAAAATATGCTTTATTAAATGCTGACCGCATCCCTGTTGTGCACTATACACTTCATTGACAAGTGTGTAGTGCACAATGATTTGAACTGTATTTACATTGCCTCTTAACCCAATGTTCGCTATGTCCTAGACATTATTGATGTGTTCCACTAAAGAGAGCAGGCGTGGCCATGGTGCAAGTTGTTCTGATTTATACAACAAGTTATTTATTTACAAAATTTCACCAACCAAAGGATCATTTTATAAGTAGTATGCATAATTATTCAAGTCTCCGATAAAATATCTAAAACTTGAGTAGTGCTGATTTTAATGCTTTAAGAAATTATAGGATTTTCTAAAGGAATGAATTTTTAACTTACAAGTTAGAAATGCACTCCGCATCCCTACCTCAAACAAGGTATTGTGTCACTAATTTTCGCAATGACTGATTGTGAAAAATTCAATTTCAGCAAATTTGCATGAAGTACGAAAAATCAGAACCTCCAGCACTTAAAACCGGCCATGTTTTAAAAACTGTATCTCAAAGACACATTTTCACGTAATTACAATGACAATTTAGGCAATCATAGGCAAACTTAAACTAAAAGCAGGCGGAATCTTTTATGTCCTCAATTACTGTAAAGGAGCCGACGCATTGAGAAATTTCCTTTTGTTACCGAACTTCCTCTCAAGAACAAACATGTAGATAATCGCGATAAGATATTTCAAAAAATGCATATAATGCACATTGTGCGATTGGCGGTTTACTTATAGCGTAATAAATACCTTCATGTTATACCCGCATTCAATCTTGAAGATAGAGTCTACTAAATAGAGAAGACGGAAATGAGAGAAAAAGTTTTAGGTCATTGGCAATAGCTTCGATCAATAATCAAAATCATTATCGTCAAGTTCAGTGCGCTTAATTATTATGCATTATATCCGCTCCTACGTCAAACAATGAAAAGATAGACAGGAAATTACCACACTTAATGATTTCATATTTCGATTTTAATAGTTTGAATATGTAAATACAGTACTTCATCGTCACAAATTTCCTGACATTACTATAAGCTGAATTTAAATTTGATGTGAAGAACAATGCTCAAAGATATAAAAAAATAATTTCATTGTCGAATCAGGCAGGTCATCATCGAGTTTTTACAGCAAAATCCGGACAGCCAAGTTATAATGACTTGTTTTGTTTATTCATCGCGAATAGAGTCATCATAAAAGTTATCTGTATTGCTCATGTAAAGAACATTAAGAGGATTTTGTTCAAAGTCTATTATGACTTCATGATATTCACATGACAAATTACATATCACTTCGTAAGTCGTCCATAACGGTTAAAGGATGCGGAGTCATATTACTTTGAATCAGACTTGTATGAATTAATCATGATAAGTAATCGATTACAATTACATGCTGCTTGCTAAAAAATGTGGAATTAAAAAATATTCCGATTTTCCACAACTACATTTCAATAACCTTTCAATTACTTTAGACTATTGCCACACACTGCAAGTTTTCCCCACCATTTATTTTTTCGATATTCTATGATTGATAACGATTGCTCATCGGAAACAGATCGCGCTTGTAGTGTTGATATTTGATTGCCGCCCTTTCTTCTTTCCCCAAGTGCTTTCACTTTGCATATCTGCTAAAGTTCAAGCTGATTATACTACGCTGGTACATCGAGGATTGTGAATTCTAGGAGACTTTATTACGTTTGCGCTTACACCTATTCTAAAATTTATATTGTTTAAAGACTTAAGCCAGGGTTCTAGAAGAATTCATGTGCATTTTCTTATCCGATAGGGAAATTATGCTAGTTTTGTTTTAGATTTTCCGATCAGCAATATGGATTCGGTGGGGAATGGGGGAGAATATCATTAGATCGGTGTTGGAATTTGATTTTGGCAATGCGTTTCGTCGTAAAATGTTTTTTAAAAATATTGTCGGTTCTTGTACATCGGATACATGTCTATTGTCTACGTTTAGCAAACGCGTTATCGACGAGGTAATTTGAACTGCCTGCTATATGAGCATTTAACACTACCGACTGTAAAGTAATTGCAATTACTTCTCATTTACATGGCTAAAATGTTATTGATTGCAATTACAGCACAAGTGTGCTTTGATAAGAAGGCTCATAGCTTGATAGGACTCCGACTCAGGTAGTAGACCTAGAAGCTAATGGAAAATATGAAACTAGTACGCACTTACTGCGCTCAACGCGTGAAGCACCAAAATGAAATCACCTTTACTTAAACAAATCAAATCATGTTAACGTATATAATGAATACTAACATTTAAAATCATAGGCAGTATCTAAACTTAACCTTATTTCACCCGGCGATTTTGAGCATTGAAATTGCAGGGAGTCGGGGTCTGCTGGCTCCCCCTTTGATTTTCTTCCAGTACCAGAATCGCTACCACAATAACAGCACAACACAATTGACGCATACTCGCTCCAGTAGTGGTGGAATCAGTTTTTGCCAACTCGGTCGTCATCTTGATATAATAAATAGTACTTTGAAATATGAATTCCTTTTTTAAAGACTGATTTTTTTGAATATCTACTGACAACTGATATTAAATTTCTCTAAAAAGCAACATTTTTTGCATGATAATCTGTCTGTTCTATAATTGAGATCCACTAGTTGTAGCAAACAGCCGCAGGTATCATTAATAAACTTTTTGTGAGTAGTGTTTGTTGATGGCTATTGCTACTAGTCATATGATAATTGCATAGATGAACTTGTAGATCAATTATGTACTTCATCATGTCAATTATCTACAAGATCACAGGGTTGGAACCGATTGTCCGGCCGATTTTAGCAACGCCGACCCGCCCAAATACAGACCGGCAGGTCCGTTAATTCAAATATGTCTATGTCGACCGTTGACAACATCCATTCTAGAGCTTACTGCTTAGTCAATCAAAAGAATTACAGCATTGTAAAAGCAGCGAATGAAATCCAACTTAAGATCACACTGTAGTCTGTCATCTCTTAAAATAGAAAAAAACCTGGATCCTAAAGCGCCACACACACTAGAATTATAGGAGGCTACGTTGAAATTGAATGTTGACACAATAAAGAAAACAATAACCATAGAGTAAGTATGAGTAGGTAGAGTGTCGACTCAAAAAATGTCTGCATACAGTGAATTTTTTTATCAAAAGATTCAGTTTTTACGGAGATCACGTTCCTGTGGTCCAAAAAATTATTTGAACAATTTTTAAAAAGCTAAACTTTTGCAAATTTATATACTACCGTTATGAAGCCTCATTATAAGTAGTATGAAACAACTTGGATGTCAAAAGCAATGAATATTTGCTAATGAGGATCTTAATTAATCAGACATTAAACTGATGATCAATGAAATTTCATGAACTGCATTATATAATATTACAGTAGAATTCGCATATATCGGCGCCTCAAGGGACAGACGAAAACCACAGATATACGCGAACCGCCGATATATGCGAACTCCCTGAATTTTGAAGTTTTGTGAAATCTACACGAGCTCTGAGATCATGCCATGCATCATACAATGTATATACGTGTATTGACTCATGAATTATTGCGTTGCTATACTTGAATACATGAACATATTGACTGATTGTCCAACATGTACAGTACATGTACATGTAATTGTGTCTATATAATCAATAGATATTTAAAACTCGTGCCTTTCTGAACTGATGCTTGCAACGTAAGTATCGCAAACCGAATATCACTATGTTTGTCAAAAACTGAGTATGCTTTTTGAATCAAGAAGATTGAAGCTTCTTCATGCCTACATGCTTACCTGCTATATGAAGCACAAAACAAAGAAGAGTATGCATAAATCAGGACGCTGCTAAGAGTCACGTGCAGGCGAAACCATAGAGATGGATGGGGTGGCGAGCCGCTTTCTGTCTAGAGAGAGGACATGCATCGAACTCAACAATGTTTTCGACGGTAGCTTGTGCTCCTTTGATGACGCAACAGTCACTAAGTCAGGTCTGACAATAGCATCGTAGGTGAAGGCGTTAACAATGCAATCATCACGTTGAATGAAAGACTATATGTGAGAATTATCAGTGAGATACAGTGGCAAGCCTACTGATCGTTCCTCGGCTGCTAGATTCTACAATTTTGATCAAACCCCCAAACATGATCGAGATGAATTGTAGATCTAAATTTTCACATGCCACTAGAATAGTTAGAATCGGATAGTCCTAACAGAATCTACAGCCATCCGCGTCCACATATACTGTCATTCTAGTGACTCTTCTAGGCAAAACACATCGCTTCAGGATTTCCAGGAAATCCGCCGTTATAAACGATTTTTTTCTGTCAGGAACAGCAAAAATGCGCCTATATAGGCGAATCGCCGATATAACCGAGGCCGATATAAGCGAACTCGATTATATGGAAAAGATAGGAAATTCTGCCGGGACAAAAAGAAACCGCCGATATAGACGAACCGCCGATATAGCCGAAGCCGATATATGCGAATTCTACTGTATTATATATCCTGCAAGTCTTAAAGGAAAAGTTCAGATCTCATTGTGCTTCTTAGCTAAGATGTCATGTTTTTAATTTAATTTTCAGCGGCATGATTTTATGATTCACATGGCGTCATTTCTTGAATCTGAATAGTAATGTGGACCCATTAACATCTTTTAAAGTTAATTATGATGAGCTTCCTTGATTATGATGTTTTGCTCTTTTAGTGGCAGTTTGTGATATAATCACGTTTCAGAAAATAATCTTATTATAATAAAGCTGAGCTTTTAATAATTTAGTAACCCATCGAATTGCTAGTTTTGCAAACTATATTGCCTCTCCAAATTGACGTGACATGGAGGATTTGTGGAATATTATTCCTTATTCTGTATCGCCATCATTATCAGTCAAATTCGCTTACATTTCTCCAAACGTGTAAAAACTGCATCTCTCACATGTGGTTGTGGGTGTCGACCTGGTGTCGACTCATGCTCATTTAATGAAATCGATACTACATCCACATTGGGGATTTAATGAATGCTGAGTTACCACCCTAACTAATATACTTACTCTGTGACAATAACCTAGTGCTAGCCTCTTGAAAAGCTTTGTTTCACGATTTTTTATTGGTTGCGAATAGCGTATTGATTTAGGTGATTCAGCTCGCTATATGAGGTGCTGGTTTACACTACACCTTTATATGCCGTATGTTATGTAACACAAGTGATGTGATCTGTTCTTAAGCGCCGAAACTATTAGCTTATACATGCAGTTTCAAACATTCATTTATCTCAAACTAAGTTTCCCGAATCCTATATTCTGGCCTATATGAATTTTACAAGAATTGCATATTCCTTAGTCTATTTGTCGTAAGAATATTTCATAACTTCACTACATGGGATAGTTTAAAACACTTTCTATCACTTTGGGCTCAGGAGATGCAATGAATGATTCAATTTCAATTCAACCACATGTAATACCAGTAGGGCCTACAACCTGAACATTTGACAGTTGATCGCATTGTTTGATAAGTTAACGGTATGCGATATATTTTGATTGACATTGTTCAGGTACTGCAAACTCTGATACCGTGCCTGCTGAAACGAAAATTTGATTACATACCGCATTTGGTCATCTCTTTGTTGCAGCCTCCTATACGTCAGCACGCGGTCATCAATGTAGACTTAAATGAGCTGAATTTAAACTTCGGTGTAAAGAATTCTCAATTAACATAGCAAATCAATGGAACTCCCTAACTAGTGAAGAAGTAAGTCTCACTTCAGGAAGTCATTTCAAATTAATTTTAATGATGTACGTATTTTCTTAGCATTAGTACTCAGTCAGTAATCACACTGTTCATCTTGTGTCATTATTGTGCCCGTTTGGGTCATTATCTTTATCCTCTATTAACAATTCACTTGCATATGATTGACTATAAAATTATCATTATAATTCAAAGTTATTATATCAAATGATAAATTGTTCTTCCTAGTTTTACACCCCTTCTCCCCGGTCCCGGGGGCTGGACGATGCAAATTGTATTATAACTATATTACAGACTGGAAGATATTACAAATCAATAAGTAGCCTTATAACTTATATTGATAAATAAGTGACTTATTACAAGTCATTGCACGCATTCTTGCTCAGTCTTTTCCATCGTACAAGACATGTTATCAGGATTTACTTTTCCCGAACAACGACCTGGCCGCGGACGGGCCTAGCCTAGCTATAAGAAATTTGAATTAATTAAGATGCTTATTTTGTGCAGAATTAACAAAAATTCTCGATTTTCAATATTTTTAAAATAGAGGTCGAATTTTTGGTGTTCCGATGGACCGACTTTGATCAGATTTGAATTGGTTATCAAAAGATATGAAGAAGTTAAGTCAAAAATCTAATGTCGTAGTTATTATAGTTATCGAGCAATATCAAAAGAATTGTTAACAATCTACGAGTATATTGATAAAAATGTTAATATAGTATAGCTAAATGATTTCTTTCAAGTGATATGTTAAAATGTTATATACCAGTTTCACCCTTGAACTGATAGGCCCTACTGTCCCCGAGACGAAGGCGATCGAATGCATTGTTTCACGTACGTGTATTTTTATTGGCTTTATTAAACGTCGAAACTATGGAGAGATTGTGACAACTGCAAACATAGACTATTCAAACAAGTCCATTCGATTAATATTCAAACGGCCATCAGAGAACAAGATTCATATGATGAATCAACAGACACTAATCAATCATCCTTCACGATCAAGCAATGAACGACAAACTGTGGAGATGAATTAAATTTTGCTTTTCATCGCATAAGCACTTGCACTGATCAGAGAAGATTTCGTCGATGAAGTTGATGGGTCAATGTAAAGGATCAGAAAAAATTGAAATTGATAAAAATACTTCCTATTTTGTCTTACATAAATATGTCAAAGTATCGTTCACAGCGTGACCGATAACTTCTTGGATGTACCTATAATCTGATGATCCTGTGAGCCTTCAATCAAGCTTTCAGTGCAGTAGATTAGACCGGCAGCCCAGAGCATTTTAGTTAATGGAAAGAGGGTAGGAGGTTCTGATTATTTGGAGGTGAAGATTATAGAATGACTTTCATGAATATGTATTGCTGCCGGACTGCACCCGAGTACGCGACCCCCTTTCGCCCATCCCCCCTATGTATATGACATCAATTGAATTTAGTCAATGGAACAGTGCCACGGCTACAAGTCGCCTCAAAGTATTCCCTAGAGACCTCCCTTGACACTAAATTAGCAATGACAGCAATTTTGCCTGAGGCCTTCACCACGATAGAAACCCAAAAACGCCCGCTCCAGTAAAACAATTTAATCAAATTGATTGAATTTATTCAATGGATCAATGGCACGGCTACAAACAGTCTCAAAATATTCATTCACAGCACATTGATGCGAAACTAGCATTGACAATATTTTACTGATGCTATCTGGCCGATAGCAACTCGAAACTGCTCAAAGTTAACTGATAGATATTGCATAATTGTAGAAGGAAATCTAGTTTTGTTGCCTGTATTTTCCTTAAAAATATATCATAATTCATACTGTCGGCATTTAATTTGTCTGGGAAATTGTTTTTGCTTTGTTTTTTCTATATTCTTTTTGCGCCTGTTGCCTCAGCCATTATGTATTTAACTCTTGTAGAATCCCCGACTTAGAACATGAATTTTCTATTGTTATTAAAATCGCGTATTTCATCTAAGTGCAATTTAATCGTTCTAACTTAATTAGGTTTTACTATTAACCGGTTGTCGACACGTCGCTCTCCCTTCATTCTTCAAAAATTTTAAGTATGAAAAGCAAAAGCACATACAAGTTAAGTTATGAAATGTGATATTTTGTACAGCCCAGCTAATTGCAAATTGTAAATTTTTCACTACATTCGAGGCACTAAGTCCATCAAAGATGAGGCTTTCCTCATATGTCCGTTTCATCGTCTTCACTATCCTCACTCCATTCATTTTCGGAAAGTTTTTCTATTTCATGCGTAGAATCGGATGATCCAGTAAACGAACTTGTACCAGTGTGATTGAAAGGCGCGTTGTCGATTCTCCAGGGGATTGTCTCGGGTGTGTGTGTGGGGATTTCCTCTTGAAATTTCCTCTTAATAGCACAATATCTACTAAGGCACTCTGAATGATAAAAGCAGGTATCAAGATCAATTGAATTATTGCACAAAATTCTTGTAACTTCGTTGCATTTATCGTTTTTCAAATTCTTTCTTCGAGTTGCAGCATTTCGAGCTGTTGAGAGGCAATTATCTTTCAATGATTTCAAATTGGCGAGTTTATCATCATTTCCGCAAATGAAACATGACTTGGGATGGTGTCTTCCATAATCTGAAATGCAAAAAATGAAGTGTGTACTTTGAAACCTGCAACAGACAAAAAGTTGAAACAATATATCATTTCTTTGTTGAATATCCTGCATATGTCCTGCATATGACAAAATTAGAAGGAAATTTGCACCATTCTTGAGAAACATAAGTTGTAAAGAAGAATTCTATAATAAAATAACAGCTCCCAGTATCGCCGAAATGAGAGGTATCTACAAATATAAAAGTAATTCAAATAAAGTTAGGAAGAAAAACAAATCATAATAAATTGTCAAGCACGTGCAGCTTTAGATAAATCAGGTCACCAATCTCATTTAAATTAATAGCTTGATTCCATAGAAATGGATTGTTTATCTGGAAATACGAGGTACTACTGGGAATACAAGGGAATACTGGTTATTGTTATATGGAAATACAAGGAGAGCCGGTCATTGTTACAGAATATTAGATATTTCTCAATCATTGTCAATTTGATTACACGTGAGTTACTTGATAACTTCATTTTTATCTGATTAAATGCTTGCTACTGTATATCTGTCCTTGCAATATATATTGACCGGCTCTCCAAAAGTTATTAATAAAACTTATAAATAAATTGTGATTATTATGTAAAAAAGAAATTAATCCAGAAAAAATGCAAAATCACAGCAAAGATTTATTCATTCATAAGAATACTAAGACGTGAGATAATGTTAATATTATTGAACATACATGTTTTTCAATATGCAGATGATTCATGATCAATTTTGACATTTGACTTGAAATGCATGTAATAATTTACGCATGGCCTTTTCTTCCGATCCGTATCATCATTTCACTTACTTGTACATCTCATCCTCCATCCATCATTCATTGTATATGGACATTTTAATCATTTTATCACTCATCACATCAATGTTATGTATATTTGTACTACGTTTTCCAAGTTGGAAATAAACGTTTTGACTTTTGAAATTATTTCGTGGCATCAGCTTGCATTTCGCATACAAGATTTACAAGATCATTTCGCAAAATACTTCTACAATTCGAAGTAGACGAAACCTGGATAATTGACTCAAAATTATCTTTCCGGAATTAAGAGTTCATAAAATATTATGAAAGTAATGTGTTTCAAAGCTAATAACATCTTAGTCATCAGCTATTTTTCAACCACTAAATGCTTAAATGGCACGTCAACTAGTCGTTCTATTAGATTTCTACCTAACAAGGGTGCAATGGTAGTGCGTGCAAAGGTGCATACAACCTGCTTACAGAGACGATAGGCGAAAGGTCAAACCCCTTTCAGTCTATTGGTTAGCAATCGGTCTTGATCTAAAGTGCGTTTTTTAGTAGAGTAAGCTGCATTTATGATCGTTGCCAACATTAATTATGTCTGTTGGTGACTCATGATGCACAATACTATTGGAATATAGGCTACATCTTTCATAGGCTATAAAGAACATAGTTTTGTCGAGCCTAAACAACCAAGCTTAACGTTTTGTATCTTGCGGTATCTATTTATCACAGTATAATTACATGCAAAATGTTATCTATGATTCCTTATTAGATCGGTAAATCGAGTTTATAACTTTCTTCTCTATTAGTGAAGCTTAATTTCATTGTTTCAAACCTTTTGAAGGATCGTAAAGAGCGTTGCCAACAGTCCAGAAAGAAATCCACATGATTAATAGTGCATATTAATGAAATATTGATGATTTGCTTAAACATACCTCAAAAGTGTCTGGTTCAGATTTATACACAACACAATAATATCAACTGATACGTTAGGCTGACGATAATGAAAATCGAAGGAAACTTTTTTTAAAATATCAGATTTAAAAGAAAGTTTCACTAATAAATATTCAATGTTTTACGCACCTTCATTGGCAAGACTTGATAGGATGCGCAAATGGTCGACGAAGATAAGAAGTTAGATTGAAAAACCCGGAGCAGTTCCAACCCTGGCTGGATCATTGTTGCACAGAAGTCATTAGGTTAAGTTATTGTCGTTGCTAATCATGTCAAAGAGCTGCAATGGAATATTTTGAGACAATTTGTAGCTGTGTCGACGTAAACAAGCAAAATTTATGTAATTGCTAGTTTAGTGTCAATGTAGCTCTGGGGAATACTTTGAGGCGACTTGTAGCCGTGCCATTGTTTCATTGAATAAATTCAATTGATGTCATGTACATAGGGGGGAGAAAAAGGGGGTCATGGACTCGGTTGTATTCCGGCATCAATACATATTCATGTAAGTCATTCTATAATCTTCACTTTCAAATCATCAAACCTCCTCCCCCTTTCCATTGAATAAATGTTCTTGGCCTCTGCTCTAGCATTCTTCGATAGAGCCTACAGGTACGAGTAGGCTAAATTAAACGAAGATATTCTCCATTTTTTGAGATATCGCTAGTTAACTAAATAAGTTGCATCTCGTTCTCGTTTATGATAATATTATAACCCATGATTCTGAATTTTTGTGATTAAAATGCCGTCGACGGTCATCGGGCATGCCTCCTTAAATTCTTGGTTCCGGAATCACGTGTACATGTTTGCTTTAATTATAGAAATTCATCTATATTTTTACAATTCCTTTGATTTCATAGAGAGCGTGCGCATGCATACATTAATACGAACACATTTAATTTCGTAGCTTGCATGCAACTATTAATGGCAAAGAGATTAATTGTAAATTCAGTATTTTGAATAATCATCATATCCATATCCAGTTAGCGATGCATTTACACACGGTGAATACTCTATAAATGCATTCATAATTAACGGAAGTATGTAACTGCAAGTTGGCCTATAAGAGAACTTTTAAATGGATCACAAGCAAGTCATTTCATCTTCGTATTTTAATGCTGATTCTTTCGATAGATTAAAATCTCAAAATGACAATTAGACATGCAGGTGTGCTAAACAAAGAAAGCTTCTAGAAAACGGAAAAGTTTCTACAGCTACCGCTATCGCCGTACAGCGCAGATTATTATACACGTCTTCTTGAAATATCTACCGGTAAGTGAAAAAACACCTTGTGCTGTTGTGTTCAATTATATACTGAATCTTCTAGAGCTATAAAAATGTTGATTTACGAACCTTTTTCATAATTGCCATTGTTATCTTCTTTTTCGCTTTGACCTGAAAAACCTTCAAAACACATGCACGAGAAACTAATATTGATAATAGCCTATACATGTTAAATCGCGTAAACAATTGGCCTACAGTGATGTCAATATTATAAACCAGAAGCTGAAGGTGTGGAACTAATTTGATGCGCACTGTTACAAAGCTACTTATCAGAGTTGTTCCGCATACCGGTAATCAAGTTTGCATATTTCCCGTAACAGCGGTTCTTTTGGTGACGTAAGCGGTGGAAGTTGATCACTGTATTTGTAGCAGTAAACTAGTGCGTCAGCATGACATATGAACTTCCAACATGCGTGAATTTCGGTATATGATTACATTTGACCTTTATCTTGAATGCATCATCATCGTGCTCACATTTATTCATGTATACGAAGGGCAAAAAGTCTAACAAAATAGCAGGCTTTGATATTATAGTAGAGTAGACCAACATAGAAAAGCCAGGTTGAATGCAGGCTCGATCAATGGAAACTGCGCACTGCAGCGCAGGGATGCGGAGTCCTATCATTTTGATAGGACTTCGACTCCGACTGCGAGTGGCAAGTATATATAGCCTAGTTTTTTTAAAAAACTGGTAACCTACATGTACATCATAGATTATTATAGGCTTACCTGAACATATCTTCAGTGATCATTGCTGTATCAATTATCAATCATTTTCGATGAAAGTTTATCAGATGTCGCTTTAAGTTGGATGCATACGACCATGCTCCTCCCATCTTGTTGATGTGTGCTTCACACGGTTTTTCTCCAGTCTCTACCAGGCAGGAAAATCCCCCATTCTTCTTCAAAAAATGCGCGTACATTTTAATGTGTGCTTTGGAAGAGACATCACACACTATTAACGTGAAGGTAAGAGGTGATGTTCTCAAACAAACTAGTATATTTCATTTTTGTCTCTGATGTGCCTTTGGTGTGTAGGTGTGATAGAGGCTAGGAAGGCTTGTCTTCTCTACTAAATCACCGATTAAAAAGACAATCCTTTTTTCACTATCCCGGTTCATTCCCTCAATTATAACAAGCTTTGCATGCAGCAGTGTCTCTGTACTTTTGTTTGACGGAGAAAGTTGACATCAAGACAGTGACAGCTGTGCGCGAGGATAAATAATCTGTTTGTATTATATTTCGGGTGTAGTTAAAGGCCGGAGTCCGGAGTCCTACTCCGCCGACTCCGACTCCGGCAAAAATGATGGGACTCCAGGACTCCGCATCCATGCTGCAGCGCAGTGTTTTGGAGTAAAAAATGCACAGGACAGACTTTGATTAAACCCTCCCACCACTGGGGATAATTGCATCCTGAATTTATGTACATGTTGATAAGAAAGTTTTGATCACTTCTTTTCTGATATGTGAACCGACAGAAGGATAATTTTTAAATGTAAAAGACAGCTGCTCTCATAGCATTGAAAGCCAAAAATGATAAAAGGCTTGTGAAATGGGAATTACTGCCTAATTTCTCCTTTCGGAATAAAAATTGTTTCTTATCATTTACCATCAATTGTTTGACATCAAATATTTCAGAGAAAATAGACATTCTCTTCCTTGCGCTCGTTTTATGCCGGAAAAAAACGGTAGGTCAATTAATTCAACAAGAAAAATTCAAGCATTTTAGACTTTGGAATTCTATTTCTGGAATTAATCATGCTGCATCACTCAAAATTCGAATTTATTTGCTTTCGAAACCCTTTCGTTTTTGATAATGGGTACCTCCTTCAGGAAATTTCCAATTTCTTTTTAATTCATCAGTCATGGTCTTTTTGATCTTTCATTTTACTCTCGTATCAGCTCCACCAATTTGTCAACAGTCGGTAGCAAAAGTGTTTGTTTGAAATCTTGGTAACAATAATTTTCCTAAAAATAGCAACATATTGAAATTGAAATACGCGGATTGTCAAGACACTCGCAATGTGTAGTGTAGACAAGAGGTATAGGGTGGGTATAAATAAGTGGAACAGTATGATATTCGATAAAAATAGCTTAATAAGAAAAAGCAGTCTATGGCATTCCGATGATGGGAGTGACCACCTTCCCAGGAAGAATGCTTTAATGATTTTTAGTAGTAGCCAAGTCTAGCCCCTTTCCACCCATTTTCACTAAAGTACATGACCTTGCTCCATTCATCGGAGCACACGCCCACGCATCGGCGCACGTGGTTGCTAAGAGGACATGAAGCGGAGCACTTGACATTCATCGGAGCACACGCCCACGCATCGGTGCACTTGGTGACTAAGAGGACATGAAGCGGAGCACTTGACATTCATCGGAGCACTTGGCGCCGGGGCACCTATCGGTGCATTTGATGAGTCACGGTAGGGTATATAAGTAAATGCGCTGCCAGAGAAAATCATTCTAATCATATGTCGACAACATTAACGGGTAGATTACGCCCCCTGGCTGAGACACGTCATCCCAAGGAGGAGAGATCCTATACACCTTATTCATCGAAAGACTTTATTGTGGAACGAGACTATAATACACTGTATATTGTTCCGACAGAGAAGATTGTGTCGTTAGAGAAGATTATTGCAGAGCTTCGTATCCAGTTGCTGAATGCAATACTGTATGGACCACGTTTCTTGTTTGATATTCGAACATCTGCAAAGTTTCCCAAAGGTGCACTGGACGTGTCCTATCGCTATTTGAACATTGGTGACGATTGGGATGTGGAAGAACTGATTGATTCGTTGCAGAAAAAGTTACGTTCTCAACTGGAGTGTCGTTATTTTGGGGGAATCTTGTGTATTCAGATTGACATTGGTTTTGGTTCATTGTTTACGTAAGATACATTATCTGAACAACGATATGATGGAGCCACCAACAAAGAAGAGGCGAACCACAGTCCGCCCCCGCCCTCAACCCTATTATGAGTGCGAGTTTTGCAATAAGCGCTTCCGACTGTTTTCACAATGCATCAGTCATGGACGCAAGGAGACAGGGAAGGAGTATTGCGATCGTTGTGGGAAATGGTGGACTACCGATCATTGGTGCTTTCTGGAAATGAGTTACTGGGGCGACAAGGAGAGTGAGTTCACCTGCATGCTTTGCAAACAAGACTATAATATGGAAGCTTTCCATAAACATCCATGTGTGGGTCGGTGCAGGTACTGTGCTGAGAAGATTCAGGAGGAGGAGAATGAATGGGATGAACATTTATGTCCCTATTTGAGCATGTATATGCCCACCGAACCCGAATCGCCCAGTGGAGTCGGAGAGTACGAATTCATATCCGTACGACTTGTCAAAAGTAAAGTTGGCACGCTGTCTCTGGTGTCATAACATGTACCAAGCATTCTTCTTATGGAAGCATGTTCGCAAACAGCATAAGGAGGTGCGTCGAAGCGATCCGACGTGGTGCGAGGACAAGACGAATGAGGCACGTGACAACTTTGTCTATATATGTGTCTGTGGTGAGATGATGCACCGTGACGTGGAAGAAGAGAAGGTCCGTCAATTTGTCTCGTTGCATAAGGAGCATATGGACAAGAAGATATGGACAAGTCAGCGCGAAAAGTTGAAACGGATATATGAGAGACAACCGAATCCGCCCAAGGAAGTGAATAGTGTCCCCCAAGCATCGCTTCGACCAGAGAATAGAAATCGGGACCCACGCAAATATTCATTTGACTTTAGTAAGAAACGAGGGAAACCTCCGAAACCCATTGTTTTTAAGAACCAATTGAATTGGTTCACGTAAGCATTAACCATGACACGCCGTAAACGACGCCAGAGAGCAGGAACTGTAAGACATGTGAAACGATATATAAAATCTCAAATGCATCGTAGAGGGCGTGAAGCTCTTCAGAGACATAAAGGCGAATTGATTCGACGTCATTTGGGCAATACGTTGTTGCCAGCAGCGTGGCGACCACGTTATAAATCCAATAATCAAATGATAAAGGAAGAATGGCAACGGTTGAAACGCGATCTAAATAGGAACAAGTTGGGAAAGTTAAAGACGTTAGGGAAACTATTAATGAAGAACTAAGTAAGGAAATCTAGCATATCACGGTAATCATGCAACGTGGAGGTATTTATCGCGGAAGCCGTCGTCAAAAAGGCGGAGGTCAGAAAGGGGTATTTACCGTGGTAGTCGTAGACAAAAGGGTGGAATCTACCGCGGGAGTCGTAGACAAAGAGGAGGTATCCTCCCATTTTTTGCCCCCCTCATCCCTGCACTTATTGCCGCAGGGAAAGCTGCAGCGTTGGGAGCAGCGGGTGCAGCCGGTGCCGCAGGCGTAAGTGCTTTAACGAATAAAATGTCAGGAGGAAAACATCGAAGGAGACATCATCATCGCTAAACTAATCATTTTGTACACCACCCTAGGGACGGGTATATACATCGAGACACACACAAGGTGAGATTCATTTCACGATGCGTCGGATTCAGCATTTGGGCGAGCTCATGCAAGGTTCTTATAACATTACATTTGATCATCCTAAAGTGCAACAATGGTGGGTGGAGCAGAAGTAGCCGGTGCGCAATTTCATCGTATTTGATACGGAAGGAGATCCCATGCAGGAAGTCGCTGCCATTTGGTGTCATTATACGCCCAGAGACGATAAACCGACCGGATATGTGACAATTACATCGCGCTTCCATGACTTAATCAAACATGAGACATCGGTGTGTGATGTTTTTGCGACTAAATTTATTCATGGTCTCAACCCACGTGTGATTGGGAAATGTGGTGCAGAAGAGAGTGTGATTATTCACCGTTTTAATTTCTGGGTCCATGAAATGACACGCAAGTATGGAGACGCGGAACTGATTGTAGGGAATGGATTATCGGAGATGGAAAGAGCTTGGTTGAAAAGCATAAAACTCTTGGAAAAAGTGACAATGGATAGTATTTCTCTCCCCGAATGGTTTCAACGCATTGACTCTCATTGGAATATATTCACCTTATGTATGCGGGATAGTAAACTGTATAGGATTGGCTACAAGGAAGATGTGCGTCGCGGATGTAACTGGAAGAATCATTCCCAGTATAAAGGGAAAGAAGCTTACCGTCGAGCCCTGTTACATTTACGCCGAGGGAAGGCACTCACAGAAGCTCTAGCTGCCAAGGTACAGTATGGGTATCACTGTGCGCTGTCAAATGTGGTCGAGATTCTCCTTCATTATTGCCTTGAACTACACTATCGACTTTATGTGCATACGCTGTATTTAAATTATGATTCCTGTGAAGCTGCATGGGCCTGGACCAAGATTGCCCACATCACTGTGATGCATGAATCAACCACTGTGGACAATGGACATCTCCACAAGTCTTACATTGTTCATTATTGTAACTTCAGTGACTATGCCGAACATCGTACCTTGTGCAAGAATAATGCATGTTGTGAAATGACTCAAGAAAGTGCATCTCTATAATAAATGTTATTCCAATCACCTGTTATTTTTGATGATCATTTACTTGGGAATACTCACTAGCACTTGTCAATTTTATGAACCATTTTCAACATTAAAAATAATTCTAACTTGTACAATTTATGAATCCTATCTCTTAACATTAAAAATTATTCTAACTTGTACATTTTACATGATCATCTTATTGCCCCATTTCACCCTTGAATAAAATAGTCATAGCTTACCATGTATGTTTATTGAGATGAAAATATAAGATAGAAAGGAAGATTATGCATTTAATACACTAAGTCACTAACTTCACGTACAAAGTCCACTGTATACCAGTTGGCGATGGCTTCGTCAATGTTCTCCAATTCAGTGCGACGATTAAAACGACTACTCATATCCGTGAGGGTTCGACGAAAGGGTTGACGGCGAAAGTCTAGTTCCTGATAACTGTCGGAATTGGGGGGCGTATTCTCCTTCTCATCCACCAGGAAATCTTCAACTTGTCCATCGCTCATACTTGGGGGACCTGGGTCAGTGACGGAGGTTGATAATGTAGGTGATGACGGTATGAAATATGGTCCTCCGTTGGTGGGTGGCGTTGGAGGTAGGGAATAGGGTCCATCTGGATCGGGAATGGAGCTCCATTCCGAGGGGAGGTCTGTTGGGAAATCGTCATCTTCCTCCTTGGATGTTGCCGGAATCAGCTCGGGAAGGATTGGTGGTGGTGCATATTCATCTTCATCACTGGTCGAAGGGCTAGGACTGTCCGGTGAGGAAGGTAATGGACTTGGGCTTCCTGGGGTCGGTGGTGGAGTGTCTGGGATCACAATCACTTCAGGTTCTTCATTGTCTTCACTATCCGTATCGTGTTGGTGTTGAAAATTACTTCGTTGTAGTATGTTAGTAGGATCCACTTGTCGGAATTGGAGTTCGTAACGTTGGTAAATCATGTCTTTGAATGTTCACGAGTGTTATGAAGGTGGGACATTTTCGGCTTGGCTTTATAGTTTTGCAAATACCCCATCCCCTGCTCCGAGCATTGGGTGTGCCCCATTCCATGTTCGGAGCACATATCGATTGGAATACTAGGTAAAAATGGAGAAACGATCAAGACACATACATGATGGAAGACGCATGGGTGATGGATGACTTTAACGTGTACACCTACCCAAATCAGCTCATTATTTACCCGAAATCGACATGTCAACCGCACGCGATGTTGGAGAAAGTGATTCCATATGTGAAGGAGAAGATCAAAGTGAAGCTTGAATTTGAACTCTCCATGAATACATTCACGATGTATGAATACAAAAGAAATGGTTCTCCACCATTGATGGGCGCCAGTGAACATTATTATGAAAGTGACTGAAGTGGGTGACTATTTATCCTCACTGAAGAACGTATGGGACTATGAATTTATGGACAGTGTTAACAAAGAGATTCTTGGTGTCTATTGTATAACGTTTAATTTTGAATATATGTCTGTTGGATGGACAGCAGAAGAAGAATATGTAAGCGACACAGACTAAGTATGAATAAAGAATGTCGTTGTATGAATCATGTTGCTTTTCAATATTATAAGTATTCTGCTATTGGGGTTGATAGATTTGGAAAAACATGCTACTTGTACTCCTTTTTCTTCTGAAAGAGATTGTACGCATACTCACCGCTATGAGTGACTATTTAAGTTATGTATCCTCACACTCTCTCAAATAAGATCATGTTACTCCTGCCCAGTTATCGAAAAAGACGACATCACCCTATTCGGAAAAGACGCCCTCGAAAAAGACGACAACGTGGAGGATGGACATCACGCCAACAGAAATATCGACATCTCCTTCGCACCAAGCGCGGATGAAGATCCTTATTGATTTTTGGTTCGATGAACGCATCCGAGGCAATGATATCCCCAAATTAGAAGACTTTACCGACACGTCCACATTCTATTTGAATCAATTGATACTGAATGACCACTATTCCATCTTGGGACGTGTGTATTTACTCATGGTTATTTTTGAGGATGATGTTTTGTATGAGGGAACACTATGGAGGTTTATGAATGAGAAACATTTGAAATATTTATAAGAACTGTATAATAAACGTGTGATTTCAGCAGGAAGTCTTATTTATATCAAAGAGACATTGAGTCGTATCTGTGCTCATTTCAGTGTTTTGTTTCAATGGCCAACGAATGTATTTAAGCATGCACAGGAACACACACAACAAAAAATCAACCATGAAGGGAGGAACGCGTGAAAGTGAAGAGACACTGACGTTGCGAAAATTGAGAATAACCCTATGTCCTGTCTGTAAATGGCCTTATCAAAAAGATCGTCTGAGAAGGCATATTTTTAATTCACACCATCTAAAATATAAAACAAAAGAAGAGATAAAAGCAAGTCAAGACTTCATCTATGCATGTCTATGCGGGGAAACACTCGATGGAACTGTTGATAAGAAGACAGCTCAACAATTTGCGCGTCAACATACCCATATTTTAAACGAGCGAATGGAGGGAGCAAATGCTAGTAAACTCAAATATATCATTCAACAGCATGTTCCGAGATCCTCTTTGAATGTGACATCTACGTTGACAGGACAAGATCGACAATTATCCCCCACCTCACGTCGTACAAACCCCTTGCGACCCCCTCAACCTATGAACACAGATTTGGATGCAGACGATAGTCTAAAAGCATTAATTCGACCCTCTCCAGCTGATCATCGCTCCTTAACAACACGTCAAGCAACACCTGATAATTCTCACACTATGCTGCAAGCTGTAGTGGAAAGTATGGTTGAAGATCGAGCAAGAGTGGATGCTCCCCCTGATCCCACCCATACGGTCCATCAAATGCAAGAAGAATTGAGTCGATTGCCGCCAGATGTTTTAGCCATGGCTGCTAATGAGATTGATATGAGTCCTATATCTTTAGAGAATATTCAACCTACACTAAGTCATGTGACATTTGATAACTACCCAGGTCTTGTCAATGATCACAACAGTTATTTCCAAGCCATGTCGAACACAGTGGGAAATCCAGAGTATGATCAACAATAATCAAGAGGAGTGGGAACCCCTCTCCAACAACACTCGGTGGGGGTAGGAACCCCTCAACAACCCATGGACTCACACCCCGTGGAGGAAAGAATGTTTTACCCAGTCAGTACACCTGTCATTGACAACTCCCACGAGTACATTATTCAAGTGAACAATTTGAAAAACAGCGCCATTGTTCAACTGTTGAACGATTCTATTCGTCTCCATGAACGTCATTTAAATGCACGTGTTGGAAGATGCATTTAATCAACACATTCATGAATCCAATCGTACAGATGGCAATGGAGACTATTTGGATGAGACATTGGAAAGCATGCGTGACTTGCTGACTCAAAAGGAAGAGTTTATTGCCCACTTAACCAACCAAAATGCAGACGTCCACGCACGCTACATGAATTTGGTGAACGCCATGTAAACTAAGTTATGTGGGATAGAGGATGATATACAAGAATGACGTGTCAGTGTGAAGCATGTTCAAGTCGACGTCAGGACTTTACCAATGTACTGAAATCCCTAAGTTCAGGGATAGGATGTTCGAAAAAGAAAATTAACCGCCATGTCGATCAGTTGCCTGAGGAATATGTCAAGGATATGCAAGCACTCATGAGCAAAATGCGAGAGAATCCAGGGAAATTAACACCTTTACAGCACGAGTTTATTCAATCTTACAAAGGAATTCTCCGCAAATTTGTGAAACCACCCCCTCAAACTCGCAAATACTTGGGTCAAAAACGGAAATTTAACAAGAAACAAACTCCCTTCGCACAAGCCTATGCCATGGCATATCACGATAATCCAGCAGCTTTCAAACAAGCCTTACATGCATCTATCGGCTCCAAACACTAAGTAAACCATACCCACGTCATCAACAGCGTCATCATGGACAATGTTCAATCCATAGTGAACACTATTTCAACAGCCAACGGAGGAGATTTAAAATGTTCACTCATTGGTTCATTCAAAGAAACCCTATCACAATTCTTTACACTCGTCATATTCATTTTGGTTACCCTCTTATCTGGTCGAAAAATGATGAAAGATATCAAAAAACGTAAAGATAGTAGAAAACCCTTAATAGATGTGGAAGTATTCAACTATGATATGTCCAAAACACCTATACTCAATCCCACCAAACCGCTATTGTCGCACAATGAAATTCCCATGAAATCGAACGATTTACCGGAGATTGTGAATGAGTCACTTTCACACAGTAAAATTCCTATGAAATCAAACGATGTACCGAAGATTTAAAGGTTGATTTTTCCATGACATCGTTTAAAATACTTGGGATTTGATGTGTTATTTTCCCATGATATCAATCGATTCACTGTGAATTTGAAGAACACACTCTCTTACAAATCCTCGTAAAATCAGGTGATTTATCGAGAATTCTCAGGTACTTTTCCACACCAAATCGACCGATGTTATTGTAAAATGACTCAGCAAATTCCCATGAAATCAAGCGTTATCTCGCGAATTTGACCTACAAAAAGGGACAAGCCCCGTACACCACCAAAAATGAATGACTCATCGCGAATTTCACGGAGCACCAATCAGAGCACTTGTACACGTGGACGTTTTATACCACCTCTTCTTTGTTCTGGAAATGGTTTTTAAGTTATGGAAACATTTTTAAGTTATGTTTAATAAATGATGAATGGAATATATGTCTGACTTTTATGATTTGACAAGATGGATTTCCGTTTAGAGAATGACTGATCCATGATTGTCTCGGGTCCTAGTAAATCGGGAAAGTCCACGTTTGTGGTGAATATGATCAAGAATCGTCATAATTTATTTAAAAAGCCCATTCGTAAAGTCTGGTGGTATTATGGGATAGATAGTCCATTCCATAAAGATTTACAAGATGTGGTATTGAAAATGGGTGTCCCTACCCAAGATGATTTTGATCAATTGCAAGAAAATGATTTAATTATTCTCGATGATTTACAACAGGAATCTCAAAACAATGAAAATGTTACGGGATTATTTTTAAGAGGATCTCATCATAAACGGTTTTACGCAGTGCAAATCACACAGTATTTGTATGGTGATAAAGAACGACGTATTCGTAATGGCAATGTCCATTATTTGGTTGCGTTCAATAATCCGAGAAATCAACAACAATTGGCTCAATTCATGAGGAAAATGCTCCCAAAAGGCAATATGAGCGTCGTGCATGATATTTTAACGACGTTGGTTCAAAAGTATGGGAATTATGCCTACCTCTTCATTGATTTCACTACAAATTGTCCGTTTGAGTACCGATTTCGCACCAACTTATTTAATCCACCTATGATCGTGTTTAAGTTAAGCAAAAGACCCAATAAAACGAAAATGGACTTTAGTGAATTAGTGGTTGTTCCCAAATCTAAAATGAATGAACACACCGGTGGCGGACAGCAGCAAATGGGTGGTGGTGACACTACCAAACTGATGTCGACAATGTTGCAACGTCAAGCGGAAGATCAGGTGGTGAGAAACATGATGATGAATCCTCAACAAGCTCATATTGACCGTATTGCACGAGATATTGTTCGTCACCGTCCTACCGCCAATAATATCGCTGCATGGAACGCCCGTTTGTATTTGTTCGATAAAATTCGTCGCCAGTTGTTCAATTTGGACAATGATAGTGGGAAGAGATTGGATTAAAAAATCTTCCTCACTCACGTCGCAGAACCACCCGTCAAGAAAACCTCATCTAAAGGGAAAGTCGTCAAACCTTCTGTTGTCAAATCTCCTAAGACAAAGTTCTCCATTGAAAATCAAATCCCTACTCTTTTTAAGTAAAAAAGGAGTTCTTGAATTGGGATCCTATGGCTCACCATTCAAGTAATGGCAACGGCAGCCGCGCCAATTGCCTCCTCATTCTTATCGCGTATCTTTGGGAGTTGTTGCGGCCAAGGCAACGCAGCCGACAGCGCAGAGACACAGTACACCATCACGGCGAGCTTTAATTATTGTTCCAACGGGAATACCGCATATCTTCAACCCCCACGTCAATTCCAAGTAGATTGTGTCGATGGAGGAAGTTTTGCAGAAGATTTATTACAATCCCAAACATCCCGCTGGCTACGGAAGCGTCAATGCACTTGCTGCTGCTTCACATTATTCAAAAACAAAAGTCAAACAACGGTTGATGCGTCAACCGACTTACACCCTTCACAAATCTCGATTGCATCGTATTAAGCCGTTGCACCCGTATCGTGTACGCGGTCCGCAAATTCAATTTCAAGCGGATATTGAACCCACTGCAGGAACTGATAATCTTGACGAGATCGTTCGTGAACGAGATAGGGTGAAGGAAGAAGTGAATGTGTTGAAAACGGATGTTTGCCAATTATCCAAGGAGAACAAACTGTTATTTTATGTGTCTAGACCTGAATCGTTTTATTACAAGAATTTAGAGAGTGATAAGACGTGGAGTTATATCACCCCCCACAGGTTATTATTCGTTGGAAACCTATTTGAATACCATCTTACCCTCCCCCATGACATGGACCATCACATCCATGTCCTATCATTATGAACTGACCATCGATTGCAAGGAGGATATGGAAATCAAGATGGACCAGCAATCTAAAGCCTATGAGATTTCAAAGCAGAACAAGTGACTACCTACGTGTGGGAAGAATGGATCTTGGAATTTCCCCTCAGCACGATTCATGTTCCCTCCTTTATCCTTCAGAAACAAACCATGGAATTGGACGCTCTCTTTGAAAAGAATAGTGTCCCCTATGCATTGAATGAGACACATGACTTGTATCGAAACGGAAAACCGACAGAACAGTATAAGACCGAGGATAGGAAGCATCCCAATATTCTCAACATCAAGCATGGAGACTATTTTGAGATTTTTCATACCCTATCTCATATCCCTAGTCCATTACGATTCAATTTACCGACGAAATACTATACCCTCCAATCATTTGTGCAAGCTTTCAATCAAGCCATCCCCTGCCTGATATGGTGTGGGTGACGTATACAACAGTGGGTGTCTTTCACGTGCTTCACTTTAAAATCGTGGAAGGGTATTCGTTGAAAATCAATCCCCCACAACTCTGGCAACATGTGTTGAATCATAGTCATGAATATGGTATGTTAACCTATCATGAACAATCATGTATACACTCAGAAACGCCGGAACATTGTTCTGCAAGTTACCGTCGGTATCAACAACGTCCAAAACATGTCACCAATGGGATGACATTACACATCTATGGTTTACCGGAATATACCTTTGATTATGCCAAAGGATGGAACCAAACCCTCGACACCATCTTCCCATGGAAAGGGAAGGAATTGGATATCTTGTTTCAGAAATCCTATTTCCCTTATGCTTACGAATCGAAAGGTCCCTTGTTGGCCAATACGTGTTTACAATCCTACTTGTTTGGAGATAGACTCTTTGATAAGAAATTGTATTCACCCCCTGTAGCGTATCAAGAAGGATCCAACCTGAAAGTCTGCAAAGATAGATTTACTTCCTTTATTGGATGGTTCAGTGATGGTATGCAAGGGCTCATGACGACCATGGTGGAACGCTGGCAAGAAAACATGTTTTATCTAGTGGATGGTATGGTGTTGGGAGTGGATGTGGGAAAACAAGATTTTCAATCGGTTATGGTGAATGCACATCCCACACCTCGCCCTTTTCTTCATCTCTATAGCAAGACCATGAAACCTTTGCAAATCTATGAACACATGATTCGGCAAGGTTACATCAACCCCACCCTGGACATTTCTACCTCGTTTCATCGTGTCCTCATTCCCAAAGGGAGTTATACCTTGGAAGGACTCTTTTCCAAAATCCAGGTGAATTTACAGGCGTGGACTGATGTATCCCTCTCTCTCTCTCGAAAGAACATTATTTGACGGTGAAAACCGCGGAAAATGCCTTTATTGATTTTGGAGAAGCGTTGAGTTATCGTGTTGGTCTACCACAATCCTATTATGGACCAAATACACAGATGACAACACTCTCTCCGCTCAGCATGACCTCCAATTCCTTCAACATTATCGTCTATTGTAATATTGTGACGGAAAGTATTGTGGGAGGACAACGTGAACAAATCTTGAAAATTCACCCCATTGAAGAGAAACAACGTTTGGGGGTAATGGTGTCGTATGAAGTGTCCAATATTGATTATTACCCCATTTTTACAACATCTATTGATGAGATTGAAATTCAGTTGCGTGGTGATGATGGCGAATTTATTCCGATTCATGAAGGACGATCCTATTTCAAACTCCATCTCCGCCGTAGGGAGACTAGGTACTTGTATACAGAGTGACTATCAACCATGCATGAGGAAACGATTCACTTGTTGAGTAATGCTCAGCCCAATTTGTTTCCTGAAAATAGAGCCAATCATTTCAAAAATCGCTTGGTATCTCCGTAGTCAACTTCATCAATACCCTTCAGACATTACCCGTGGATGTAAGCTTTAGTGTGGGTGCTTTGAATGATCATCCTGAGACTATTCCGACAGTCTATACGTCCTCTATCATTCCCATCAAACCGGATTCACCAGGACCGCGAGATCCTCGAGGAGAACGCGGTAAACAGGGAGAGCAAGGTCCACAAGGAAAACAGGGAGAGCAAGGTATACAAGGCAAACAAGGAGAGCAAGGTCCACAAGGCAAACAAGGCAAACAAGGTGAACAAGGCAAACAGGGAGAGCAATGTATACAAGGCAAACAAGGCAAACAGGGAGAGCAAGGCGTGTTTACGCGCTTCAAAATTCCACGAGGTATTTATTCGAAGAAGACGTTGATGCAGTGTTTGAATCAGAATCGACAACATAGACACAATTTCCACTTCTATATCACTACATTGGCGCCTAATGTCCATTATGTCTCAGTGGTAGTACCCACACACTACAGTATGAAACTCCATCCTTTGCTCAAAGACATTCTTGGGTTTAAAACAGACTTACTCACCTCCTCACAGCAAGCGACTGCACCTTTGAATTTGAATGCTTTTACCTACAATATTCTACTGTATTGTAATATTGTAGGCTATAATTATGTAGGGGGTATGAAAACAAACTGTATGTGTGTGATTCCCTACACGGGGAAAGATTATGGAGATAGTATTCATCATGAATTCCAGAATGTCACCTATCTCCCTGTGAAAAGTCAAAATGTGCAAGATATTCAAATCAAACTCATGTCGGATGACGGCCACCCCATCCCTATGACAGACGGACGGTCCTATGTAAAAATGCATCTTCGACGTCGCGCAATTAAGTAATTGTCTTTTCCCAAACACATCAAGACACGATGACGCATCTCTTTTTAATCCGCAACCGAACAAATTCCTCTGGACGATTGTTTGGAAGAGGTTCATTTATGCAACGAGGTGGATGGAATAAAGTGATTGGAAAGAAAACACGCATGATTAGACCACGTGTCACTGGTGTCAAGAAATCGCCCATCCGTCTGCCCAAATCATTCAAAAAGAGAGTTCCCAGAAAAGCATCTCGAAAAAAATCTCGAAAGCATCTCGAAAAACATCTCGAAAAGCATCGCGAAAAACATCGCAAAAAGGACTTGTACATACGGTACAGAAAACGTTGGGAAAATCGTTACGTACGACGGGGCTTCTAAATTCTGCGAAACAAGCTGTAACGGATGCTGTCAGCTCTACCGCACAAGAAGGAGTTCACCGTCTCAAAAAGAGTGTGAAAGCGCTCGCCAAACGCACCTTACAGACTGCTACCGAACGTGTTGTCGAAGCTATTCAAAATCAAGTGAGTCGGAAACGCATCTTCACGGATGAAGAAGGGATATGGTGGAAGCACCTGCTCCTAAACGCCGCCGTGGTCATGTGGACATTGCCCATCATACAAAATGGGGGAAAGGAAGTTTGATGGGGCGTTATCGCGGAGGTGCTAAACAACGCTTGCTCTTTTAAGAACAAAGCAATCTTAGGAAATCAGTACCATCAAGCATGGCGGAAACACCTGCATTATTGGATGCTCCTTATGATGTATTCCAGAGTGATAAAGTCGATGTCTCGAGTACTTCTCAGCATACGAGCGTTCTGACGCCAGTCAATGGATTGGAAAATCCCGGTACCATTCAATTCACGGTTCCTCGACTAGCCATTCATTGGATGGATGTGTGCAATGCCTATTTTCGCGTGGGAGTACAACTCATGAAACATGATGCGGCTAAAGGAGCAGACGTGCCATGTGAGTCGTCAGACAAGGCGATTATTATCAACAATACGGCCCACTCCCTCTTTTCCGACATTACTATCCGCTTGAATGAACGCACCATTGAAGGAGGCAATGACTTGTATTATTTGAGAGCTGACCTTAGCAGTCTTTTACAATACACCAATGATGTGAAGAATACACACATCGTCACACAAGGTTTTACTGTTCCTCAAGTTATGTATGACACGGTGTATGATGCATCGTCTAAGACGGTGAAGTCTAACGCGGTAGAGTTTACAGATAAAGAGAATGTACTAAATCAAGCCATTCTCAAACAATGGGCAAAAAACAAATTTAAACGTACCTTTGACTTTCCCTTGAAATGTAACTTGTTCCAACAAGTGATTGCTCTGCCCCGAGGCATGCAACTGGATCTCATTTTCACCTTGAATAAACCGGAATATGTCATTTATGATATGGCACATGGTGGAGGGACATCTACAAAGTACACTTTCAAAATCACCTCTTTCCAATTGTATATGCCCATGCTCACACCGAATGCAGAACTGCAATTGAAAACTGCGAATCGACGCAAGACAGAAGCCATTTATTATCGCTACAATGGCATGACCGTCCAACGACAAACGATTGAAAGTGGAGTACAAAAGAAGACGTTTTCCAATGTGGCCTCTCTATTGAGTCCTAAACTCATCTTTTTCGCTGTTGTTCCCAGTAACTCTTGGTTTAATCCAGGACGTCGTAAACTCTATTTTGAAAGGCATGGACTCTCTCAAGTCACCATGACCACCAATTGTGCCATCATGACAGGAGGAACCATCAATTGCAAAGATGACGTGATTGCTTACAGTCCATTCAACCGTGCGATTCAAGTCTATAACACTAATGAATCGTGTGGTATTGATTTAGAGAGTTTTACCAAATACTGTTACTTTATCGCCTTTGACTGTACCTTGGATAAACAAATCGACAGTGTTCAACCCACCAATACACGTCAATATGGACTGGAATTGCAATTTGAGAATACGACCAAGCAAAATATGGATTTATTAATGTTTGTCATTCATGACGAACAATTCTCCGTCACACCGGAGAATGCTGTCATCTCCAGTGCGTATATCCCACCCGCTATTTAAGTGTTGGCGCACATGGACATTCTCATAAGACATGGTGAAGGAGCCAGAGTATCACGTTCCTCCTATCGCTTGGACACCTCTTTATCAACATCGTCTCATTAAAGCTCAGCGTTGGCTGAATGGGAGAACGGTTAAGCAACACGGAAATCGAAGGAATCATGCATGGTATGACTCAATTACAAGAGAAACATTTACTCAATGCCTGCATGTGCGAAGATGATTTTCTCTGTGCTATTCAGTGTAGTTGTCAAACGTTTGCTCATCGCCTCCTCCAATCTTCTTACGTTCCCTTCCAAGGTGTGTTTCCTGCTGATCCACTTCCTGCTCATTCCCCGGAATCAAAGACGCTTATTTTCAATAGTGATCGCTCTCATCAACCAGGCAAGCATTGGATGGCCTTTTATCAAAATGCGGATCAACGCGTGTGTGAATTCTTTGACTCTTATGAACTCACTCCATCTCACTATCCACACGTTACCGAGTGGTTATCGACAACACCTTATCCTCTAGACTATCGTCGCCCTCTGCGTATACAAGGTCCTAAAGCCTATTGTAGTGCTTACTGTATTTACTTTTTAAATCATCGCCCTTTTAACACGTCTATGGATAAAACACTGTCCTTCTTTCGAACATTGGATGCTCACGAGAAAGATCAAGAACTCATTAAAACCTACTTGTCCTTCAATGATAAAATTGTCTATTCCTATTTGTATTCTACATTATCCCATGTTTCGAAGTCAATTAAGAAATGAATCATGTCAATGATTGTATTTTTATTTCAATGGAACCCTTGAACTTTCTTCAGACAGAGGGGGCATGTCGATTAACGAGGTCAATACCACAAGGTTTTGTACATTAAACAGAGTTCAGTGCGTAACTATTTATAGCACACTATACACAGAGCTTTTCCGTGCTCATGAAGAATGTCTTGAATCAGTTTCACTTTAGGGAGTCTCACTTCAGGAGATGATGATGTCACTTTAGGGGATCTCACTTCAGGAGATGATGTCTCTTTAGGAGAAGACGTAACTGCTGTAGGATCTCCGTGGGTCAGGATGCGTTCACAGAGTTCAATCAGTTTGGTCGGACAATGGCGTAGAATCTCCGATCGAGGATAATCCAGCTCGAGCAGATTCGCTGTCCGATTCATTGAGGGAAACTCCATCGAATAGGGACTTGAGAATGTCTTCCACCAACGATTCCGCTTCTGCAATCGATAAGACACCCGTCACAATCACACTTCCGTTGGAAAAGAAGGAACAGTGCAAACTACCTTTGCGTATTAACGTTACGGGAAACAGATCGCGCTCGTTGGAAATCACCGATGTCGATGGCAGCTGTTGAATGGTTTGCATGCGGTCCTTTGTATAGTTCCATTGACATTGAACTGTGCAGGATTTTGTGACTGGGTCTCTCACGTCCAATCCGTAGGGGGCGAGTAGTTGGCGCATCTCTTCACGAATACGATCGTATGTTTCCAGAGAGTGGTTGCCTAAAATTTGGATGCACCCCGTGGAAAAATCTGTACAGCGACCGAATAGTTCCATCTCCAATAGACTCGACAAGGGCGTGCTGCTCGGTATGTGGCTAGAGGGAGTTGCGGTAACAATGTCTGCAGTGGTATTGCGGAGGATGCTCTGAGCTCCACCATGCGGTTGCAGATCCTTTACATCTTTGACAGCGGGGTGTAGATACCCTTCTTCATATAGGCGATGGTTGCCGTATGGATGACTCTGATTGGGAAAATATCAACACCGCTTGTCCTCCCAGATACTTAAGGCCTTCTTCGCTTGCGCCACCGTTCTCATCTCGTGGTGTTGGGATCGGAGGAGGGTTTGTGACACTGTGGTAATCGAATGTTTTTCGAATGCGTCCACATAATTCTGATGTTTCACTTGACGTTTCTTCGCTTGACACACTCCATTCACGCGACAGTCGTGGATTTCTTCCTCATTACCTTTGAGAACAATGTAAGAGTATATCTTGGCACTCAAACACACAAACTCCTTCACAATATCCCCCACACACTCATCCTTGAAACATCCCAAACGATTCGCATTCTCGGTCCGTCTCTCTGGATGACCCATGGGATAATTTGAGGTATCGAGAACGCCTTTCGCCTCCGTATCAATAAAATTCGGGGTGTTTTCAAACGAACGCAGCACTTCTTCGCGTGTATACCGGCTGCGGACTTTGAGGAAGAAGGAGTCTGTGTCCCCACCAATGAGCTCCACTGAGGTGCACGTCTTGTTGGCCTTCCACTGGTCAAACAGCTTGTACATGATAATCTTGCTGTTGTCCAGGATACATTGTCCGATATAAATGGGCTTGTTCAAGTCCACCTTGGTCTTGCGCACATTCACCACCACGGCTTTGTCGCTGATGTTGAAGAAGGATTGACAATAGGGATGACGTGTCCATTTGCTAAACACATTCGGTGAACGTACAAAATAGTGCTCCCCATATTTCCGCACATTCTCCATCGTCTTGCCATACAGTGCGTTCACCATCAACTTGTGGAGATTGCGGCGCATTTTCGTCGTTGCCTTGGCACGTTCTCGCGTATGGTATTGTACATAGGGGTGAATATACGGTTCTTGACTGAAGGAGATCCCGTAATGAACCTTGTTGATATGTAAGCCCTTCTCCACATAATACTTCAGAGCGGCGATATGTACCACGTACTGTTCCCGATTCTCGTGCGTCATCATTAATTTTTTCGACTGAGTGAAAGGGTCGGTTCCCGTTCAACTCCTGCCATAGGTCTTACATATAGGGAGACATGTCCTTCCATTTCGCCGTCCCGCGGTAAGGAGCCAATGGTAAATCTTCCGTGGCATCTTGGACGTGTGGGGAATACTCCAAATCGACGCACAGTACATGACCCGTGGTGCCATTGACATTGTATCGTCTCACCCATTCGTCGTTGATGTCCACCAAGTCCTCCGGTCGTACCCAGGCAAAACAGTCCTTCGGCAAAGGTCCCATCATGGCCGCTCCGTACAAATTGTTAGCATCCACATAAAACAGGTGAGTACCTTCTTCTGCTTGAGCGCGGTGCTGATTCACAAATCTCATCCCTCCACGAATCCCTGCTTCAAACACGCGGTACATATCCACTTCACGCAATTTCTCCAACTTGACCTGTGTCTTCTTAAAGAAAAATGAATAGGTCAAGCCAGGTGTGCCGAAATAGTGGATGGGGTCCAATGCAGATACGTCGCGCATTTCACTTCCAAAGTGTTCGAAGATGTCTGCGAGCAAGGCTACATCCACTGTCAAATAATAGTGGATATAATCTTCAAATGTGCTGCACCCCGTCTCTGTCCACACCTTTTGTGCCACAACATAGTCGTCCTCTTCCAACTCCTTCTCACTCAAATCATTGTAAAATGCTTCCTTCGGAGGCAATTGAGTCTCGTGGATGCGATCCCAGCAGTCAAAGTATGTATAGGGAAAGAATCCTTTCCGAATAGATGTATGATCCCAATTTGGATAGACGTCGCTCAATATGTGATTCGAGTGAGGAAAGTCACTGATGGTCGTCGACAAATTGTTCAGAGAGTCTTTCAAAAACTGACACGAATCGATGAACCGGAGTTTATATAGGGTATTGGGTGCAATGGGAAGATAGATGGTCACTCCTAACGTCTTGTCTCCTGACACATAAATGGGCTCGATCGTACACTTGTGATCCAGCTTGGTAAAGCATTGTACAATCACCTGGTGACTGTCATACTCCTTCCAATTGTGAAACAAGATGTTTAATATGGTCCGGGATTGACGTCGTCGCAGGTTACACGCATTGCACAGTGTTTGCAGATACTTGCCCGTGATATGGTCGTGGTCTCGCACCTTTGTCGTAGGTCCATTCTTTTCACCTTGCTTCGGAGGTATCACATCCGCATATGTTACATTGTGCTGTCCGTTCATAGTCTCGCATGTCGGCATCCGTCGTCGTCATGTTACTGTACGTCGCTTCCATGTGACGAAAAATAGACAAGCTCACCTGTCTGATGTGTGCAATAAAGGCAGGAATACATTCGTCCCCCTTATGGATCACCACAGATTCTTTCATGTCCAGCGCCGGATGCCACACCACATGGGATCCCACATACGCTGCCGTATGCTTCTTGGACACGGCATCAATCATGCTCTCAATGTCCGCGCACATCACAGCGAGGAGGGGTTGAGTGGTTTTCGCGTGGTCGATAAATTCGTGCGGTTTCGTATCTTCCGGGGTCATTTCCATCTGGAAAAATTCACCATTGCATTTCGCTTGATGCTCCAGACGTTCTTTGTGCGCCATGTCCTTTGTCTTTCCATACTTTACGGCCTTCTGGTAGAAATTGAATCGTAAACTACACAACTCACATGTTTCAAAACGTTTCACTTGCGTTTGGCTCATGTTCCGATACCACATGCAAGCACATTTCTGGAAATCCGTCACGGGTAGAAAATGTCGAGACTGATCCTCCATATCGTACCGCGTCACCATCACCACATGAACGATGCGCGTGTTGTCCTTCACAGCTTGACGGACCGGGTATAATTGGCCCACAAATCCTTTACCGTCATGTACGTGGATACGAACAATTACATTGTTCTTCTTCTCGAAATCCTGAATATCCCGTGTATTCATCAACCCCTCTGACGTCATCATGGAAAGTCTAGATGATAATACTGGTTCAAATTCAACTTGCGCACTGCAGGAAATCGATTCTGATAATATGTCTTGGTGCGGGAAACACGTCGAGGAATGCGATTGTCTTGGTAGGCAAGCGCATAGAGGACACTGTCTTGAAAACAATGCGATGTATAATTGTTGCGCTGAAACACACATATGCCTTTGCAGAGCTTGATATCTCGGTGGATAGGAATCGGTGCGCCCATGCGAAAATTAGGAAAGGAACTTGTTTGAACCAGTAACTCCATCACTTCCTTCACCACAAGTCCTGATCCGTCTTCTTGATAGTCTTTAATAAATCCTTCAATCTTTGACACAATGTCACGGAACCATGCATCAAAGTTACGTGCTTGGACGCCTTCATGAATATATGAGGGTGTGGAGATGTATCTCACTTCCTCTTCGCCCGTCGACATATCCATCTTGGCAAACTTGAGTCTCATACTCACAAACACTTTCACGTCCTCGTGGGGGTGTTGTTGCACAATGACACGATACAAGTCCGCATAAATTGAATTCAAATACGTCTTCCATTCATTCGTGGCTTGAGGAGGGGTAAATCGATAATTATACCCGCGACCGTCCATGAAACGTTCTTCTTCCACAGCTGCGCCGCCCTCTTGCATGAACTCAAACAAGTAGGGGCACAAATGCTCATCCCATCCTTCCGCTTCAGCATTCACCACTGCATTACAGTAGCGACACCGTCCCACACACGCGTGCTTATGGTACGTCTCCACGTCGAAACTTCCGTCGCAATCCAGACACAGCAAGTCATTGTCGACGCCATAATTAAGCGCACGGCAATCGTGTTCGTCTCCATACCATTTACAGCACGTCCAACAATAGTTGCGACCCGTCTCCGTTGCTCTATGGGCAATACAGTCTCGAAACCGAGAGAAGGACTGGCGGCAGAATTCACACGTGTACTGCATGGTTAGAATGATTTTCTCTGGCAGCGCATTTACTTATATACCCTACCGTGACTCATCAAATGCGCCGATAGGTGCCCCGGCGCCATGTGCTCCGATGAATGTCAAGTGCTCCGCTTCATGTCCTCTAAGCAACCAAGTGCGCCGATGCGTGGGCGTGTGCTCCGATGAATGTCAAGTGCTCCGCTTCATGTCCTCCTAGCA
Source organism: Prostheceraeus crozeri (assembly GCA_907163375.1). Taxonomy (NCBI): domain Eukaryota; kingdom Metazoa; phylum Platyhelminthes; order Polycladida; family Euryleptidae; genus Prostheceraeus; species Prostheceraeus crozeri. The sequence continues at coordinate 31,764 of CAJQUW010013920.1, read as the reverse complement.
ACCACGTGCGCCAATGCGTGGGCATGTGCTCCGATGAATGGAGCAAGGTCATGTACTTTAGTGAAAATGGGTGGAAAGGGGCTAGACTTGGCTACTTTTAGTGAATGTTTCAATATGCGTGATACTTGTAATGATGATGGTCTGAGAGCTACTGACGATTTTTTCCTTAAAAAATAAATCAAATAAATGTTAATCCAAGTAGTGGCTGATAAATATATTTGTGAGCATTGCAGTCGGCTTGAAATGATCGGTGTTAGCATATTTTGGAGATGAGCGGGAATAGAACACTGAGTTTTGAGACTCAAACCCGGCCCGGTTCGTTAACTTCAGTCCCGGCACAGCCAGGCCCGTGACAATTCTGAATTCTCAGGAGTAAAGTTCATGTCCTCTATAATAAAAATGTTAAATATATGTACTATATTCATGACAGATGTATTAATACACCAACTTATGTGATGATCATCCACATATATCCACGTCAATAAGAAGCCAATTCGGTATATAAGATATACACCTTTATACTAGATAACTTACCTAAAATAGTCACGTAAGCATACATGTATATGCGCATTATATCATAAGTAAAGTGCAATATATACTAGTAGAGTCTATGGATTTCTAAAGCATTTTTGTTCAATAAAATATAAATATCGTAGATATAGGCGCAAACATGACTTTTGGAAGGAAGCAGCTGTCTCGTATGTACATCATTTTCCTAATATTACGTAATCACATGACAAAATAGTATTACTGGTATGAGCAGTTAATTAGGACAACGAATTGCCTGAATAGCATTCTTCATTAATTTAATGAACTGTAGATTTGATATATCAGTTGAAATTATTAGAGTCTAGCCTAAGCCTATGCATAATATTAATTGTAGCATTATGCGTGGATAGTAATATATTATCATGAATATTATTAGGATACTATTTGGAATTATTCATCTTGATGAGCATGCCATTGATGGCCTCACATACCAAATCCTACAAAATTTTGACAATCCATATACTATGTCCAAACTTTCTTCATAGATTTCATAGGCTTTTAAGGCTGTTATGGACAAACAAGTGAAGTCTTTATAACTACTGCTTCACTTCATCTTTTCTAAGATTACAGTTAAGTACGCTGACCAACAGTTCCAAATAGCATATTGCGAAGAAATTGCTGAAATAATGAATTCTGGAGCAATCAAGAAGTTGGAAGTATTGCACAAAACAGTCAACAAGAATCAGAAACGAAGGATCATGGAATATATCAGTAATGAAATTTCTCTATAGTCTTTACATCTCGTCATGTAGTCGTTCTGAAGGAATTCGCGCTTTTATTCATGGGCCGTCATACAAATACTTTCATAAATGTGGAAATTTCAATGCTTTTATGGAAGTGATAGTAAACTGGCTTCAACATCAGGGTAACTTGCATGTGTATTACTAACATTTGCATGTAGCTTATTAGAAGGTAATTTTAGATTGCTATACCTACATGTATACAATTTTTCCTGCAAAATCTTGATTCTCATTGCACCGAGAATATACGACTTCTGTTCTACTCCAGCAATTTTAGTTGATAGATTAAGCGATTGCACTCAACTAACTTAATTACTACTTTTTTACTATTTTCATATTTGTAAAGCGACACATTTCGTCAACTAGGCTAGGATTCTAGTGTGTTAAAGCAACTGGCTAACTGATTAATTCTGCCTTGCAACATCGTTGAAAGTCAACTCATTCTTAAACTTGTATTTATCAAAATTGACCAAACCTTACAAAATTTAGATAGTATATCTGAAGATTAGGAATTAGCAGATAAGTGAAGTCCATAATCAACCAAGCGACTGAATAATTATTAAATACTCATGATGCTCATTAATGCATTTTATTAATTCATGTAGTTGATAGTATCAAATTGGTGAAAATTGTTGCTTAAGGAAAACTATGAATTTGCAGATAAGCACAATAGACCACTCTTGTAGTGACACATTCACATAGTTTCACATAGCGGTCTCCTATCTTGTTGCTTTTATTCCCATTCTATCTCTTCATCCATAAAAATTCCCGAACTCTTGACTGCAATGTTGCGAACTAATAAATATGACTTTTCTTGGAAGTGACTTAGTATTATTTTTGGCATCATGAATTGTATTTCAAATATAATTTGAAAAATCGCCCTTGGAAGAAGCAGTCAATGCTTGCACACAACATATTTCTTGTAGCAACCTCTACAACATGGCAACATTATCATATGAATTATAATTCTTAATCAAATATCATAGCCAATTAGCATGGCAAAAAGCAAAGATAGATAATCAATAATAAAGGGATCTTTGTTCCGAGAGAAAAACGCTGATAACAATACCAAGACCAGACTATTATACGTGCGCACTTCAATTTATATGTAGTACACAAATGACGCAACTTCTCAACGTCAGTGTGAATTCGGATGATGACATATTAAAATTCAATGCTGAACTACCAATGTCATGGTCATTTAACATATTAAGTGATCGAAATGCAAGTAAGCATGTTTTTGGTGATATTTGTCTATCGTGAATGATGCGAGCAGCATTGTTGTGAGACAAATTTATTGTGTCGGTGAATAATTTATTGCAACATTCATGAAATTTCTTAGTAGGAACTTCAATGCAACTGTTAGCTTACATGTGCTAATCATGTAGCACCTTCAGGTGTAAACTGTACACCGTTAAAACAGCTAAAATTACCGAAAATACCTAAAATGATAACGTCACAACGTGATGAGTGATTACGTAACAGTTAGAATCCGTTCATATCAGATAAAAAACGTCTGTTTTTACGGATATTTACAGTTCAGACTGTAAAAAACCATGAAACTAATTTTAACTGTTAACTTTAACGGATATTTACGGTTCATGGTTTACATTATACTGCATGGAGGCTGTATACCGGCAATGCTATGTCGATAAAGCGTATACTTAAGTTAAGCATATAAGCATATTAGCAGCATGAATATGTTGCATCAACGAATAATTGGCCTATTTCCAATTCTTATACTTTAACTGGTTGGAGATTGTTCTCTATTCATCTCTCGAATAAATCGAAATTCAACCTGAAGTTGAGTATTAATGTTTAACATCGCGTGAAATTTGTTTTCATGGCGTGATCATGATTCTACAATTATTGCAATGTTAGAACAATAGAAACAGTTAAGCAATAGAAACAATGAACACTCTGGCAATTTATCGCGTGTGTGGACATGGGCATTGTAGGCATGCTTGACATTGCAGATAAAAGCATTCAGCAAAAAAATCCCCCTATTTATGACAAAAAATATGCATTTTGAAAAGAACAATCATCACGGTATTCCTCACACATTTTAATTTTCAATTCGCATGCTTCGCTACAAATAGAGCAGTCAGATTGCAAAGATGATTCTTATCAATGTAAATTGACACAACAAATCAGCATATATTTTAAATACTTCAAACGAAATCATTTTTGGATAAATATCGATATGATTGTGCAATTCTTATAAGCAGACAAGTGCGGTAAATCACGTTCATTTTCAATAGACATACACGTATATTTTTAGATTACAAATTTCAAAAATGGAAATGTGAAATATTATCAAATTTTATAAAAAAAGATGACAAGCAATACTTTCGAACATTTAATTTGAAGGAGGTATTTCATTCTTTGCTAACTGTATGCTACCAAATCGCGGCCGAATTTCAAACATAATAGTAACCCAGGCAAGTTGTCATACCTGTTTCTGTAAGTTATGATAGCTACAATTCTTAGCTTGATTCTTGATTTTGACTTCATGCTATCATTCTTCATATTCAAGCATAGGCCCTACTATGCATTTACTTTACCATAGTTTTCACGCACATCGGTAATAAAATTATTGCAATTATCATGTCAACTGATTTTGACAGGAAGTGTTATTCATTGTGATTGCAAAATCATGTCATTCAGCTCCCTGGACTTTATTGCAGGAAGAAAAAGTAAAAGAAACAAGTAACCAAGTAAAAACCAGACGTTTTATCTCACAGAGATTCAGAGAAATCATAAGTCACCTGCTGCACTATCAATCGCTGCATACGTTAATTTCATACAAATTGATACCAAATTCACATACAATTTGAAACTAAAAATTGATACAAGATTTTCGTATATTGGTATGTTTTACATAGAACATTGACTTCCTGTTGTATATATGCATGTGTTTGGTATACATACAACGATACGAACTGCTCTTTCTATGGTTGACTGATAAAAAATAACATGCCAAAATATATTTTGGTATGTATCCTTCGTATCTGTTTGATAGTGAGCTGTTTACAGTGTACTCATGATTGTGTGTCTGTGAGACTAAATGTCGGGGTTTTGCTCTGTTACTTGTTTTCGCTTTAATTTTTCATCCTGCAATAAATCCAGGGATCTGAATAGCTTGCTTTTACAATCACAAACAACTATTATTCACAGAGATTCATTCACTGAATATTAGGAATTGCGGACTGAATTTGCAAAGTTTGTATAGCCACGCTCTGTAATTATTATTAAATGCAAATGTGACAAATTACATCGAGGTAAAAGAACTCAATCGGAACTCTGATAGATGCATGACATGTCATATTGGATTCTTCTTAAATAAATCCTCACTTCTAGGATTGTCGAGTTTTAGGACAGTGTATCTCCATCTTCCTATCCGTAACACTTCAATTTCACAAGTATTAGGTCAGGCTATGTACTCCTTTCTTAGACGCCTTCCTAATAGAAGTCTTCAAGATTTAATGAAAATGATTTGCCATTTTGAGGTTGATGAACTTTTTCTACACTGCAACTTTGATACATCGACAAGGAATAGCAACTATTAAGGCTAAAAATGTTGACAACATATTTGAATCATCGAACGAATTCGCCTGATTTAGGAATCGAACCTGGTAGCGAAAGCTTTGCATCAATTAGTGATTTCAGCTACGGCTCATTTTACATCAGTATTTAATGATAAGTTGTCTTACTCATTAGATAGATTATTGTAATATAGCACACGTAGTTTCGTAAAACAGAATGGATGAATGGGCCATCCGTTCACTCAAAGTCAGGCTTAACGTATCATATTTGATATGACAAAATAAATTCATTTGAATATTAATTAGAACAAAATGTATGTGCAGACGTTTGATAGTTAGTAAGCTAAATATAGTCTAGAATATGAAACGTAATAAGTTGATATGGTGCACATATAGTTGATATGCACGTAACTTGACATAGTTTGACATAGTGTATATTCGTATAAAAGTTATGATAGTGAGCATTACTAAGGCTCACTGTGATTATGCAAAATTGAAAGTATTTTTATTTAAACACGTCTATCAATAGTGATAAGCCAATTATTTATATAATTTTGACCCTTTTCAATTCATTCAATGGTAAATACAAAAATATGGCCCAATATTTCGTAGCATACCGTGCGCAGTATTAACTCTACATCAATAGGGTTGCCATAAGAGTACTACGAGACAAATTTTGATTTTTTTTAATTGAAACAAATGCCTAATTATTTATTTACCAAGATTTCTGGTTATAATTTGATTTCAGAATAAAAGATTTGCTAACAATGTAGTTAATACCGTCAGTACCATTTATTTAGCGCGCATGACTCAAGTTTTCGTCAAAAATATCTAAATATCTACAATCAAATTTTCCATTTAGCTACAGAGGTTTGAGAAGCTACACATGAAAAGAGAACCTATGAATATTTCTGCTAATTAAATCATTTTGAAGTTGACACTTTGACAGACAATCGTATCAATTGATTCGCAACCATTTTACGCTAAACACTAATTGCTCACTCACTATAGAGCAGAATTGCATGCTCATCAATAGTGAAAATGTGCGTCAGTTTGAGTGTGCGTCATTGTCTTGAATCAATGAGATTTCTGCGTTTGAAGTTAGCCCAAGAAAGTATCATGGAAGTTATGACAGTGTTTGTATCAACAAGTGTTTGTGCTTGTTTAAAGCAATTTATAACTGAGCTTCTGATGATTAAGACATTATTGATTCTTCAAATATAATTTTGGTAGTGAACGACTTTTATGCTTACAGGAATACTTTTGTAGATAGGCCCTTGATAGATAGGCCTTAGATAGATCTTGATCCACTACAATATCTCAAAGCCCTAACTATTTATGGTCTCATAACTTTCACAAATAGCGCATGAAAAATGAGCTGTCTTCATGTAATCAGAGATACAGGAGTGTGCATTAAAAACCTGTATCAGGCTCATGATGTTGTGAATTAGGATTTCTGTTTTTCAAGTTTCAATCAAAGTTTCTACATTCAGCTGCAATTGTATCCATTGCTTTTCCTATGATATTGTCAAGGAATTCAGCCCAAGTCGTAAAATTCAAGATTGACAAAAAAACATTTTGAATGATGCAAAATAAACTGAAGTTTCACTGCAAATGGATGCTGATTCAAACTCAAATTTAGAATCAATTTTGAATATTACGGATGACTAAACATGTGGCGAACAATGTCCATGCATGTATACATATATTTTATATTGCTTTAAGAACAGGATCATAATTTGAAACTTAGCAAACCCTTAGTAAATCCTTTAACGCGACCACCATTACTCAGATTATTGTTATTATGTATTTGATGTAAAAAACCGGAAAACTAAATTCGAAAATTTGCCTGAATGGCCTAATCAACAACAAACACGAGATGGGTAAATGCTGACTGACATAGCTGGCATGCTAAAAACCGAAATAAAACTCAAAAATCTATGTAAAATCAAGTTCCAAGCGTCGGTCCATGAAAAGTATTGATATTAACTTTGATCTGCATAGATTTCTTTTGAAGCCTATAAGAAGTTTAAGCCTATGGCATTCCCGTTTGGTTTAACAAGACGCGATAGCAAACTATCATGCTTTCCTTTGTACTGATTATTAAAAATTTCGAATAAAAAATCAGAGTTGTTTTGCTACCATATTTTTTCAATATGTATTACATTTTGTAATTTACTACAACCATTATATAAAGGAAATCCATGAAGTTCATAGTTACTAATACATTTATCATGATCCGACGTTTGCAACTGAGTTTTACATCTTTTGATCCCTATATTCGATTTTTAGCAATTATGCCACTAATGGATTACCCATCTCGAGATTAACATTGATAAGTTAGCTGATTTCCGGAATTAAATTTTTATGATTTCTTTACCTAAAATATATAACAACAATAATTTGAATGATAGTCAATGTGTTGAATGATTCACTATGTTGTTTCACCTTATATCTAAATTCCAATTGTGCTATCTAGGTCCGTCTGTGCAAAATTATTTGATATATTTCAAAGATAAGAAAATCAATGACCTCTCAAGTGAATGTAGTAATCCGATCAAAGAAAACGGGTTTCTTAATTTTGCCCCTTGACTCGATTACCCAGTGTTCCAACTCCATCCTTGAAGTATGCAGCTTAAAATTTGAATAGTAGGTGACTAAATAATTGCTGGTTCTTTTCCGGTATCTTGTGCTGGGACTTCCCTCGATAGTAATGTTTGTTTTTATTCCGGAAAGCTAAAATAAATACGTCTCACTTATTTTAGCACTTCAGGAAGTAGGTGCGTCAATTTGAATAGTAGGTGGCTGAACAGTTACTAACTCTCTTTGTAGCATCTTGTGCTAAGGCATCAATGTATAGTAGAGTTCGTTCTTCTTCAGGAAAGTTAAAATATTAACTTTTCACTTATTCCGACACTTCGAGGAGGTATGTACATATGGCAACCCTATTCACTAATGATTTAAGACGCATAATTCAATCTAAAAGTCTCACTGCCTCAATCACAATGATGATCAGAATTTTCACAGTGTTTTCCATGAGTTTCTGGAATACTTGTTGATCTATTCAGAATCTTAACAATAATATCATCACGACCATCGATCCTTGTTTCCGAAGCATACGTAGCACTTTTGTAATCATAGCGTTCAACATATTTCTTGTAACAGCTTGTCTTTTTCCAAAATCGCTTCGTTATCCATAACACAGGATAGAAAAGGTTAAATGGAGATGGTAGAGCAGATACATCATGCCAAAAGATATATTTCAGTTGTATTTTTGAAACGCCAGAACGTCATTTCTATAAGGCGATTGTCATCGATCTTTTGAAACGTCACAGACATAATGGCAATAAGCAGATTAACGAGAACAATTTGAGCGAAGATGTAATATGAAGCATAAAGACAAAATCCCGTGTACTGAATAATATATGTTGATAATTTATTCCGTGAGCTGAGGGGACCTTTGAGAACATAGTCGGTGGTGTTAGTCATGGCAAACAGAACCCAAAACATTTCCAGAAGTGCACTTTTGACTGTTGAAAAAACTTGATTTTCGCAGGCAAAATTTTCGTACAATGAAACCATTGCCAGAGCCCAAGCAAGGTAGAACAAAATCATTAATAGGCCCAGCGTATGACGTCTATAAACATGCGAGTAACTGCAATATTCAAATGACAAACAAGTCTATTCATGTAAAGAACATTTCCTGCCGACAGGTAATAAAACAAATGCCCAATGGCAAAGAACAAGGACGCTAAGTTATGAGGTTCAATAGCATTGTTGATGAAATCAATGTAATGATTTCCAAGCGTATAGAACTCCTTTACCGCTTGACATTGGCTAACTTGATTGCTAAGCATTTTATCCAGTGCAGCTGCTCGAGAGAGACCAGTGCTGTTTCCGAATTTCCTCATTGCCAGATCCTCGCATACTTTGATTACTGTAACTCTACTAGGAACTCCGTGAGCAGCAATCATCTGCATTGACACACCGGTGATGTACATACACATACTTATCGTTTGCATAATTTCGTAAGGAGATATAAAGAAGTCGAACCCAAGTCTAAGAATTCCATCACATGTCCTTATAAATCTTGCTAGCATTACGGTAGCAATAACGTATGTGAGTGGTTCGGTAACTGATCTGCAAATGATGTAATTGACGTCTGGAGGTCTCAGAAAATATTGAGCGGTCAAAACAACAAAGAAAGTCCAATATGACAATGCCTCATTAGCATAAACGTTTGTCGGCGCCTTTAGAAAACGGATGAGCTTTGGGTGAGGAAAAAGAATGCTGACTGGTACAACAACAAGATAAACGAAGAAATAGACAAAGAATCGTAAAACAAATGGTAGGGATTTTGATTCTCGATAATGACGACCGAAGAGCTTGTGAGCGTCCTTCGTCCAGTGAGTTCCAATGAGAGACTGTATTGCAGGATGAATAACAGCCCTTTTCATATCTGCCATGGTCATTTTGTCGATTTTTTTCAGTGAATCCATTGGGTTAATTTCCGTGCTGTCTTCATCGCACAGTAGAATATGAACTTCGTTTTCGTTTATGGTGCATTCCAGACAACGAATAATTGTTGATTCGGCATGTGAATGTAATTTTTCCCTCATCTCTTCACGTGAATATCCGTTATACAGTCGTGACTGTGTGATAGAGTGCCATGTTTGTAAACATGAATTTATAGGCTCAGATTTATGCACAACAAATACGTATTCCCAATCAAGGAGAGCAGTCACGATCTGCTGGTATATAATTGATGAAATCTTGAATCACTACGAACGGTTTTGCACAGGTAGCATTTACATGGTGCTCTACACGGACGCTTTATTCTAAGGTTTTTCACCTTAACCAAATATTCAACAGTCTTCTCCTTTTTACGCCGAACTGCTAAAGCAAGTGGATTAGCGAGATAAAGTTCTTGCCAAACGTGAAGTCGATTTTCACCAGTCATTACATTGTGCCATTCATCCACAATTCTATCAAGAGCTTCAAGGTCTTCCAGTTCAACATATTTGTATATATCTTTTATCAGTCGAGATTCCAAGTATGAAGGCGTTCGTGATACACGTCGAAGTGGAATATCCAACACTGACATTTTGTGATTAATAGCATCCAAAAAACGAAAATTTTAACACAAATTACGCTTTTTATCTCTATCACATGGAAACCACTCAAGTTTTGATGAATATCTGGGCGCTTGAGATCTAACGAGGACACATTTCGCTGTTTGTGTTACCAGCAACTACATGTACATGATTCATAAGAGAATGTATCTGACTTCTGTGTACCACAATACAGTTTCCTTTTCTTTCTCTCCGTTGCCGGAATGTTGAATGGCGTCTCACAGAACACCAAAATGACAATTTGCAGAAGAGAATAAGCTCAATGCTGATCAAACTGTTTCCATAATACATGGTGTGCGCGTACAGCGCATCCAACCAAGAATATGACGTCAGTGTGTCATGAGGGTTTACCAATAACAAAACGAAATGCACTGCTGTTGATGCGTCATGAGGTGTGGTATCAGTGAACTTTTCAACATGACTACCTCAGAGAATTTTACTTACACATATTTTATAATTACAGGCCGTTTTATCATATTAGACATAATTATATCTGCTCCATGAGATCTGAAAAGTTTTTAAACAATCGTCTCTCCTGACCAATCATCGCTCATCTTAACATAGTGCAATAGCAGAGCTCACTTGCTCTCGTTCACTGCTAAATAGCAGGTCGTTGCAAGGACATTAAACATGATGCAATATTACGCGAAGGATAAACCTGTTTGATCACATATGTAGAGTAAATCCATCCAAAAAGTTGTGGCGTGACACTAAGACAAATTCTCTCTCTCTCTCCTCTCAGAAATGAAGAAAAATATTGTCCATCAAAGATGAAGAGTAGTGTCAATTAGAGCCGTATGCGTCTTTCAGGTTTAACTCCCTTATCATAGGACCGTTCTCGAATGAAGACAATGATTTTGATAAAATTCTAGAAGTTTTTACTAATGTCAGCAAAAGTATCCAGTTCACAAAAGAAGAACCTAAAATTCAACTAAACTTTCTTGATATCAGCATTTGGATAGAGGAAAATACATTGTATTATACGTGAATACTACAGTAAGGACATAAAATCTGACAGCTTGCTAGACAAAGACAGTTGGATTTCGAGTCATATTAAGCATAATTTAATTGCTAACGCTCTGGGGGTACTGCACCATCTCGCTGATAGTGACTTTTAGTGAAACAGGAATGTTTGCATTCCTGTTAGATTCCTAACATATTTGTCTTCATCAGCGAATGAACATGTCTGATAGCCATTTTCTTAGCAGTGCTAGAGAGCACCATTAGTGATGCTATGTGACACTCATCACCCAGCAATGCATCCACAATCCCAATCCCCAATCCACAATTTATCAAGTCCGTTTTTACTTGATGTATTTGTTCATTATAATATATTGGAGTAGAATTCAATGCATGTTTTGTTAAGCAATAATTCATGAATTTTACCTGTTGTAAATATAGCGTAAACTGAAGAAGTCGTAGGCTACATGTACTGTAGATATAGAATCTTAGAGATAGAATCTCATTATTTTCTGTAAATCCGTCAACAATAGCATTTATTTAACACTCGCCGTAATCTGCTTTTCGTGCTCTTTTGATAATCGACATGATCTTGACTTTGCCTGGAATGCATTTCGTCTGCCCTTCTCATTTATACATTAAACTTGTTATGAACATCATTAAGTAATCCCCATCATCAATAGTAACTGCTCTTCTACTGAAAATCCAAGTCAAATACCACGAGACGTCTTCAAGGTCATTAAATGATATCATGATGACATCAAGAAACGTCATCTTGACGAAAGTCGTGATGTATGCCGCTGATTCTTCACTATCAGCAGTGTCCACTATCAGGTATGTTTATCAGGGATGTCCATGCGTTCATTTGCAAGACCCCTTATAGCAGCTATCTGATAGTGACTATAAGTCGTAGGTTTATCAGAGAAGTTGGTGCGGTACCCCCTGAATACTGTAGAAAATAGATACAACTGATTTATTATAGAACGAGGCATTATGTAAAATTAACAAAAAACTGAAGAAAAATCCATATAAGAATCGTGATATAAAAAACAAGCGCAAATCTGGAAAAGGCGCGTTTATATAAAAGGTGTCCCCCATACCTCAATGATAAAACGGAAAATTGACTAATTAATCAACAAATATAATTGGAACATTCGCTTGGTTAATAGAAACAATAAAAAGCTGAAGGATTGTTTTCCAACAAAAAAATTAATAAGCATGATAACTGTAGATACTGCAATGCTTTACCGGGTACGTATTAATGCAACGTTAAGAACATTATTTATGAATTTCGATGCAAAATATGTAAACAGTATTTATATTGGCAAATCATAGACTAACTTTAAAGTTAAATACCAAGAACATTGTCGCAGTGCAAATAAAGGTGATGAAAAGAGTCCTTTGAGCGCGATTGTAGTTGTACGACTGCTGATGATTTTGCGATTGACACTTTGAAGTACAGTGTTGAATGTGCATTGTGGGAAGCGAAGTTGATTCAGGCTCGGTCTCCGAACCTGAATTGAAGTCACGAAATGCCGCCAATTGGCTGACAAGTTTCAAGTTGCGCCTAGAGTTCTTTCATTCTATATAAATAAGCGCTTCATCTCATCTGTAATTTCTGTCATTGCGTTGATAGAGGGTCTGGACCCGAAACGTCCGCTGATACAAAGAAGGAGTTTTATTTTTTGATTTGTTTGACATTAAATTAGAGGGAGAGACCAGCTACACTACATGTTCAACATCGAAAATAATTGCACTAACTGCGTTTGTATTATCGTGTACGGTAAGCGCATTTTATGGTGCTACCTGCACATGAGTAGTGAAAATCTTGTTATTTTTCATATTGTAAGCGCACAAGGGGATACTCACTGCACTCTCAAGGCAGGGCGAGTTGAGTCCTCGATTTCGTCACAGGACTTGCAGCATGCTTCCGTCATTTCGCTGCGAGATGTTCTAGGTGGTTGCATTGGATCGCGACTTTCACCCGCTCCGCTTTGCTACCAGATAACCGGGTTCATAGCAATGATTGTGGACGTACAAAGGACTGCTTCACCTTTTATGGTCCTCTGTAGGAGAGATATAGAAAGGTATGGTTACCAGATTTACCTGAATGACATTTCCTTCATCAGGATTCCACACAACCCCTCCCCCTTGCAGATTCTGGGGCTGTGGTTAGCCAGGTTAGCCAACGGCTTCCCAGCACTCGCTGTTGTTCACGTGAGAGGATTTCATAAGATCATGGTCAACACGTATATTTTCAAGAGCGCCCCCTCCTTTTGTGTAATACAATGTTTCTTTTGTACTGGAATTCTGCCAGTGTGGATAGAGTGTTTGTTTTGCTTTCCGGCTGACTTGAGCCCCAGTCACATGAGCTGCGGTCGAGGAGAACAACAAACGGACGTGTTGTTAGCGTCCATTTGGACTTAATTTATATCATATTTACATGTAAATTCATCATCTCACAAGCCCTCTTCAACATCTGTGTGCAGAATACACCTGAATTCGATTGTTTGTGATGCTTATCTAAATCACAGTCATTGTTGTTTTTGTGAAATAATTCATAGAGCCTTTTAATTCAAAATGAAAACAATTTTCATCTATTATTGTGTTTAAATAGGTTACCTTAACATGTTTTGCATTATCCTTTTAGATTACTCTGAACACTCTATCTTTATTAGTAGATAAGATTAACTTAATAATGTGATAAAGAGCTGCATTTTTAATTTCATTGTCATATCAGAGAAAGTATAAGAAAATGCATTTATTCCCTGTAGAATAGTAGAAAAGAAAATAAAGATTTGCCTCACAAGGGCGATGAGCACATCACAAATAATACGACGATGGACAAAATACAATAAAGAATTACAGAAAATGCTGATGCGAATCAGAGACAATACTCAACTTAACAATTCGAAAATGCTCAGTCCTCGTCTCAATTTGGATATTTCAATTTCTGTGTTCCTGGTGGCAACTAAGTAAGTCACGGTAGAGAAAAACTTCACGACATGGGTTTGAATGATTCAAGACAACATCATTAAAAATTTTAGTAACCGAAATGGGGAATTTTACATCGACTATCGATGCTATGACCATCCGAACATCGAATGCTACGGGCGCTGGACGCCGAAGGCCTGTTTTTAACTCTGTTTAGTTTTTACTCTATTACATTGGCCTGTAAATTGAAAATGGTGAGCTTTTGACTTTAATTTTGCCTGACTTTCTTGAAGAATGTCAAAAGCATAGCATTTTGAAAAAGTCAAATGAAGTCCATTTCGGTTTGACAAATGAACGACATTATCCTATTCTACAGGAAATTGTCATCATACCTATTCCTAACAAGGACACAATTTCTAACAACTGCGTTAGGCAAAATGTAATTTTCGTTTGCCGGTCAGGGTTTAAGAAAGCGACGCGCATTAATTCACTCACTTAACGATAAGTCAGTATTCTCTGCTTCTTTATCTCAATTCTGATTTCAAATACGAATTTGTGAAAATGTTGTTTAAGCTGTGGTTTTAGAAAGTGAGGTCAGAAAAGTGCGCGATTAACTTCCTTTCTCTCAGTTGGCGATTTTCAGAAAGCTGTCGGCATTCATGTGGTTGTTGGAGAAGGGTAAAAGTTCCAATTAGCACGTCTGAACTCGGTCGGTGTAGAGGGATGGTCGCTGTAAAGTAGTCGCTGCTGGGGAGTCAATACATTGAAATACTATGCGGAGTATGGAAAGGTTGTCGTTGGATTGGTCGCTGTAGGGAGTGGTCGTTAACAGGGGACCACTGTTTTTCGAACAACACCTGGTCTATGGCAGAGCCAGGTCAGTCAAGTGCGGCTTTTGTTTACTTAGAGCATCCGAACTCTATTTGTAAGAGCTCTCCGTATATGCTCACGTGAATATTTTCAGGATGAATGTGAGCTCTTTTGAAAAACTCTTTTGAGCTACAACGCTTATCTCGACCATTTTGTAGTGAAGCATGGTCTTGATTTTATCCCTGATTTCAGCGCCGCAGTTGATACTATCGAGAAGTGTCTGTTACCCACGTTTGCCCTTTTATGGCGATGAACAAGCCCATTCACTCAAGGGATCTCTTGTCAGTTTGTTTGAGAGGCATTTTGCGGCTGCCAGGCCCATTATTTATTTTTGTACAGTTCGTGTTCCTCATGCTTCCCCTAAGGATCGCTTTGCTTGCTTGTGAGTTCTGCCTCTTCTAAAATCGTATGCTCCTGGGTTGGAAGTCCAAGGTCGGCATTTGCAGGCCGATCAGTCATTACAACATTAGAGCATGTAAATGTAGTATGATTTGAGTGTATCTACACGTATATCTTTTGTTCCATAAACATTGAGAACTGTTCTTTAAACATTTGGAAATGATTATTGACAACTATGCATGTACATACAATTCAAACCCTATTTTATCAATGATGTAGTTTCCAGAATCCTACATTTATATTCTAGCCTGCATGAATTTTGGAAGCACTATGTATTCCTCAGCCTATCTATTGTAAAATTAGTCCAGATCTTGAATAATTCCACTAGATGGGATAGTTTAAAATATAGCACGCGGAGCTTAGAGATGCAATAAATAATCGATCTCAATGCAGCCAAGGGCCAACTACCCGAATATTTGATTGTGGATCGTGGATAATTGTTTGATGAGACAACGGTACGCGGTGAATTTTGATTGACTTTGTACAGGGACACTCAATGAAATGAAAAGCGACAAGTTTGGCGAGCTCATTGTTCCAGACTCTTACACCAACCGATACAGAGACGACAGCCAGCGTCCCATCCCCGACTGGCCGGTTTTGAATCCGCCGGCCACCGGCCTCGACCGCCAAAAAGCCGGCCGGTGCCGCAACCTTGTCGTCCGCTACTTGGAAAAACCTCGAATTTTAGAACTTAGTAACTGAACTTCAAATTGATCACAGAGTAGAAAATTTTCATCTGAACTTTCAACATAGCGCTTCTCATCCTTTTCTACTGGCGGAAGTCTCGAACCTCAAGTGATCTGAATGCGTTTTTACATGTACGAAAGTCAAGTGGAGGTACATAGTCTACACGGCTGTGTGTCGATGGTTTCTATAATCATTACATAATTGAAGCTGCATCAATTTTACAAGCACGATTTCTGAGCTCATTCGTTGAAATATTCCCCCCTAAATAGCGTTAATAAACGTGGTACGTGCTACAAGTACTAGACAGTTGCTGTCTACTTAGATCCACACTTTCTGGTGTATCTATATTCTTGAGCGGCATGCAGCTGTAGAAATACTTCGTTCAGTCTAGAATGAATTGCTTTATTAATCATTACAACATAAAGAGCATGTAGATGCAACATGATTTGAGAGCAACTAGACGTATGTTTTGTGACATAAATATTGCGTATTGTTAAGGCCACCTAATATTAAGGTCCATTTAAGGCCGCCTATGTAAATATTGGCAAATTTTCTATAGAAACGGTGGTAAGTATTTCAGAATGTTATAATTAAGAATAATATATGATGACCAGTTCATTACAATAACCCTATCTTAGAAATTAAAGCGTAACGATTTCGTTACGATGGCGTCATATGATGTCAAAATATACAAAAGCATGTTATTTTTCAAATGCAGCTTATGAATTGCTCCAAGCAATTCCTGCCGAAGTAATGAGTCATAGCTTCAGCATGAAAGCTCTCCATCATATTTCAGAGGTATTTGTTTGCTGTGAAGTCGTTATCGTTGAAATGAGAACAAATTTTTATACTTCGAAATTCATGTCGAGATAATTGATTCTCTTTCTGCATCGACTCCAAATTCATGGTAGAGTTGGAGACGCCTCGGTCATTCGCAATGTCCACATAAATAAATAAAGAACATCAAGAAATGAACGCATTTGAGATTGTTTAGTATTATGTAGGCCTAAACAGTTCTTTTGTCCCGGGTAGTCACTGGTTTCTGCCACTGAGGTCGATAAGACCATCAGCATGCGTATCAAGCATCTCATATAGATTCTTTCCTTGAAATGCATCCAGAAAATGTTTGTCCTATCTGCGAAGATGGAAATTACCGATATTTGCCATTATGTTGACAGTTTTCTGTTTACTCAAATGATCATTCAAATCATCTTTCGTTGCAATCTCACACTGCCTTACGATGTCGCTAACCTCTGAGATATCGTTTGAGAGACTTACCTCTGAGACACATAAACTCATCATCGCCTCAAAACTCTGATGAAGCATTTACTTATGGAGGTTTTGTGGCAACCATAGACATCGAACAACAACAACAACTAGGTCAATACTTAATGCTCAATGTTCGATGTCTGTGGTGGCAACATTCATATACCGTGATCGTCAGCATTATGCCTATTACATATTTCAGTAACTGCTTTATCCATAGTTAGCAACAGCTTGGGTATTGTCTTCAGATAGCTACACAGGTTGATATAATCAAGCTAAGCCTTTATAGATATTTTAAACCAGTTTGGGCCATCTCAAGCCTCTGGCGTGCCCTTGTAGGGAGAGACGCATTGAAATTGATCGAGTCGGAGGACATCTTTGTATTCTATGCCCAGGCGAACTGGAACCCTGCAATTTTTATGATTAAGCTATAAGAGAAAATGCTTGAGATTTGATCTCTCTTTGACTTGCTTCTGTAAATGAGCTAACAAGTCTAATGTTGAGGAAATTACTACGGCAATTGACTTCGGTTGGTTTTGTGACGGGAAAGCCATAGACTATAAATAGCAACAAGCATTACAGACTCATAGAATACACTAAGAATGCAATATTCCAATGAAATTGTTCGCTTTCAGTATTCAACAAACATTAGTTTTAAAGAAAATTGATAGTTTTCACCACCATTTACTTCTTTTATATTATTGCTGTATTTAACATTTGTATATCATATTACGCCAGTGTAACTAAAACGTTACGGTTCAAAAAAAAATTGCGTGCCATGTCATTAATGAATATCCGAGCAACTATTGATTGATATTTTCGGTATTTGATGGATACTGAGATCACGCAAATGACATTGACAGTAAATTACATGTGGACGTTCATACACTAAGCCTTTCAGTATATTAGCAGATTTCAAGCCCATTTTTTGTCTAATTTCGTGATAAAACGTAAGCACTAAAAAGTGATAATTTTGAACTGGCGATTGTTTACCTGAAATATGTGATAAATAATGTATGGTAATCAAAATATTGTGTCATATGTCTCAAGCTGGAGAAGACAGCAGATTCCGAAAAGTGCTGTAACTAAAACGTTACACTGGCGCTAAATGGGTTAAAACAGTTAAAAATGATTACCGGCAACTTATTATACATGTTGTTCAACCCTACTTTATCTATGATGTAGTCTTCAGAATCCTATATTCTAGCCTGTATGAATTTTGTAGGCATTGTGTATTCTCCAGGCTATAGATTGTAAAATTATTCCAATTCTTGAATAATTTCACTACATGGAATAGTTTATATAACACGTGGAGCTTACACCTCCACTGTCATCCACTATGGTCACTGTCATCCTGACGACTCAAGTGACTTGGTCTCTCGCATGGTTAAGTGTGTAGACCAGGTTATTGCGTGGTGCTCATCGAATCGTCTACTATTAAATGCAAGCAAATGCGAGATAATGTGGTGTTCATCTTCCCGTCGTGCTTCATCCCTTCCTAATGACTCCATTCGTGTTGGAAATCATATGGTGAAACCATCTTCGTCTGTTTGCTGTCTTGGTGTTATCATAGACTCGGAGGTCTCTTTTCGTGCTCATGTGTCTCATGTTGCATCCTTGTGCTTTGGTGTCTTGCGACAGATACGTTCCATCGGCCGCTCTCTGTCTCGTCCTCTCCTTATCAAACTAATAGAATCACTGGTCTTGCCTCTCCTCGACTTTTGTAATTCTATCCTGGCCGGTATTCCACGTAAACTCTCGAACAAGTTTCAATCCGTGTTACATGCTAGTGCACGTTTGATCTTTGGAACTTCACGCTTTTCATCTGTAAGTCCTCTACTTCGAGATCTGGGTTGGCTTCCTGCGGACATCCGTCCGCTTTATAGGCTGGCTGCGTTGACACATGCATGTTTTCATGGAAAACCTCCTTCTTACCTGGCCCACGACTTCAAATACACTTCTTCAAGACGCCCTGGTCTTCGATTCTCAACAACACAATCACTAATTGTTCCTCGGGTAAAGTGCCCAACTATCGGGGGACGTTCATTTTGTGTGCAAGCCTCTCGTACATGGAACTCAATACCACCGCATATAACGAACATTTCTGAACTGCATATTTTTAAGAAATCAATTAAGCAGCATTTCTTAAAATCCTGTTATATGTAATTTTTGTACTAAATGCTTTTTACTTACATACTTTTATTATTATAATTTGATGAAATTTTGTACAGTGGCCTTGAGACGTGTACACATGTGAAATGTCACTCAAATATAATTCGTTCCTGACTGACTGACTGGCTTAGAGATGCAATGAGTAATGGATTTCAATGCAACTTAGGTCCTACACCCGAACATTTGACTATGGATTGTGGCTAATAAGATAAGTTAACGGCACGCGATTGATGTAGAACAGAGATACTGAAATGAAAAATTGATGACATGTTTAATTAATTAATTAATTTGTTTACTGCAGAATTAATTACAAAGGCATCACTGGTTGTGAACAACACCTAAGGGAAGCTTGAATATTAAAACACTTTACAAAACTGTGATAAGTAAATCAAAGAAAATTTCTATTTAAACACCGTACACTGTTCGATTGAATGACATTATTTGGTAACGAATTCCAAACTCGACACACGTTGACTGAAAAAAATGATGATGTGCATCGTATTGGGGACGGCTTTTTGATCTCAATTTTAGTGAATTCCCACGAGAAGTCATGCTATGAGAGGTAAAAGTAAAAAAGTTGTCAAACAGTAAGTCAATAACTCCATGAACCATTTTGTAAACCAAAATCAAATCAAATATCAATCGTTTGAGCACAAGTGATTGCAGGTCTAAAATTTGTAGATGATGACGATAACCGAGGAATGGTAGCTTCGCTCTAAAGAACATATTCTTGGTGGAACACATCTGCACCTTCTCTATAATACTGATATCCTCGACAAGGTAGGGACACCAAACCTGCGTGCATAACTCCAAAGAGGTCTGACGTACGTGAAATATGCCTTCATTAGGATATAAGGATCGTTGTAGATGAAATACACTTTCGACATTGCTTTTGAGGATATATGCCAACAATGTGCAGAACTCCAACGTCACGAATTTCAGAAGCATTATCATTGCTGTTGTCATACAGTTCATAACTGCTCATGTGAGTAGGACCGAATGACATGTGTTTCGCTTTACAGCTAGATATACGGAGCTGCATTTGCGAGGACCAACGACCTAATTCAGCCAAAGAAATTTTCAGGCATAAAAACATCTCCTCCTTGATTAATTTGGTAGACCCTCAAGTCGTCGGCGAAGAGACGTATTCCGCAACCAGACGAAATAATAACCGTGATGCTGCTAATGTAAATTAAACATTAGTAGGGCCCTAAGACTGAGCCTTGAGGCAACCCATTTGCGATGTTGGAGGAGCTAGAAAGACGATTATCAATCGAAACCTGCTGTATACGGCCAAAAAGAAAATCAGTCATTCAAGCGAATACTACGTACTGGACTCCATAGTGTTTCAGAATTGCCAGTAACTGGATATGACTTATTGTATCAAACGCTTATAAGAAATCGATATACACTACTTCCACCTGACAATGATTGTTAATCGCTGTTGTACATTCATAAAGTGTCAAAAGTAATTGAGTAAAGGGTGATTTATCTCGAATGAAACTATGCTGGTCAGGTGATAATAAATCATTTCCAAAAGATGTTCACGCAAACTGTCAGAAATGATATTCTCCATTGTTTTGCAAATAATACTGATTAACGCAATGGGACGGTAATTGCTAGCTACTGATGTATTTTTTTGTAGAATGACGTAATGACAGACTTTTTCCATACATCAGGGAGTCGCCAGGCTTTGAGATAGGACTCAAACGGAATCCGTAGCTCTTATACGGTCTTATGCGGTTTGGCGAGCTCATTGTTCCAGACTCCTTTACGTCAGGTCGCGGTCATCGATGTAAACTCAAAAGATATTAATTTAAACTGTAGTTGAGAGTTCGCAATTGACGTCACAAATCACTGGAATTCCTTCACAGGTGAAGAAGTAAAGCTTATTTCAGTGAATCATGATATTATTATATCAATGCCCTTTTGGGTCATTATTTTGATTATATATTTTAAATTTGCTTGTGTTTGATTAACTTTGAAAGTATAGTTACAATTATCATGAATTATAAAGTAGGCTTACAGCTCATCATACGAGTAAATAAGTCATTACGTGTATTACTGCTCATCGCAAAAAACATGTTATCAAAGTGCGAATAATTGCATCCTGTAATATGTGTGGTAACAGGCAACCCTCACTTATCCGGATTACCAGTAGGTGCTTAATGGCATAAATTGACTAAAAAAACAATGTCCGACGATCAAAGCTTTAATTAACTCACCGGTACAGAGACGCCAGCCACCGTCCCATACCTGACCGACCGGTTTTTAATAAGCCGGCCAACGACTGACAGGTTTTGAATACGCCGGCTACCGGCAGGTTCCAGCCCTGGTATACTCCTTCCGTTGTGGCTGCTCACATTGGGAGGACGTGGACGTCGAGGTCGCTGGCTGTCAGATCATAGGAACATGTTCCAAAGTGATTGACTGATGGTCGCAGTGCACCATATATTTTGAATGTTCTTTTCTTTGACTTGATGAATGAAAATCTTGTAATTGGTTTTTCTAATGAATTGTCATACTTTGTAGGTCATATTTATGTCTATCTTAAAATAGTTTTCTCGGATGTTATTCAAGTTGATGTACATGCCGTTTCCAAACCATTTGCTGGATCCCCTTCGTAAAAACCAGCCGAAGCATTTACAAATTAAATTGTCTTGAATCAATTTTCTTCAATAAATTTCGCTCTGATGTTCCCCACGCTATTCTTATTTAAAATCATTAACCTGCACAACAGCTTCAACAGCTTTAGTAGATTTTTCTTATGTGATGCCAGGTAAAATGAAGAGAAGTAATTATTTGGGCACATGATTGACAAAAATGCTATTCAATGTGCAATTTTGGCTTCACAATATTCCACCATTGTAAACCGATGAAAGACTAAATAGTGAAAAATTCCCTTTTTCACAATCGAGATGTACAGCGTCAACCAAGCAACAGACCCATTCTAAAAAGGGCCTTTTATGTGCACTTATCCATGATCTTTATGAACACCAAAAACGTTTGAAAGAGCAAATATAATTATGTGCGATCTAATTTACTTACAATCAAAGTTATCTCATAATTGGAGGATGAGTGGCAAGCTAACATAGCAACAATCGAGCAGGTTGTTAGAACAATGTTCAACAAGACAGGCAGCAAACAAAATTCGAGATTTCACTATCGATCATTTAATCCGGTGTAAATGAAATGTCTTCGTGGTAGTCAAATTACACACTGTACGTTTGGAAGTCCCAATCTAGCGATCAAAAGTCCTTGGGAAGTAATAAAGCAAGGATTTGCAGGAATTGCGCGAGAGTATAATGCTCAAGCAATCATGGAATGTTGCATAAATAATTTAATTTGTCGTTTGAATTATTAGTAATAGCTAAATTTGTAGCCAGAGTGAAAGTTCCTATGACGCAAAGTTACCTGGAAAAAAAATCTGAGTTTTCAGACCGTAGGTACACATCAAACTGCTCTTCAAAGCGGTTTCCGTTTTAACAGAAATCGGATGACCTTTTCTCTTTGTTCAAATGACTTGTCGTTTTCGTATTTCACGATTCTTCTTCTACCAACAAGGGCTTCTCTATATTGTCCTCCGCGGGCTTTTACGCACTTTTTCCAAATCGCCTTTGAAATCATATAGAAAGGATAGAATAAGTTAAATGGTGAGGGAATTGCAGACCTGTCATGCCAGAATATATATTTCAATTGAATTTTTGATCTCCAGAAAGTAATCTCCTGAATCCTTGTATCTTCAATATTCTGAAACGTTACAGACATCAATGCAATTAGGAGATTGACAAGAACAATCTGAGCGACAATATAATATGATGCATAGAGAACAAATCCAGTATACTGAATAAGATCAGTGCCTCCATGATCATATGTTTTCAATAAGCCGGTCAACTGGTAATCAGTTGTTCCTGTCATCGCAAACAGGACCCAAAACATTTCCAGCATAGCTTCCTTTACCGTTGAAAATATGGTGTTTTCACAGGAATAATTTTTGTAGAGTGATACCATCGCTAACGCCCACGCAAAATAGAATAAAAGCATAAGCAACATCCAGCGAATGACATCGGTAAACATTCTAGTAACAGCAATATTCAAATGACATACTAAGCGATTCATGTATAAGACATTACCGGCCGAGAGATAGTAGAACAAATGACCAACTGCAAAGAATAATGAAGCAAGATTGTGTGGTTCAATGGCGTTATTGATGAAATTGGTATAGTTGGGATCCAAGGCGTAAAATGCTTTAACAGCTTGACATTGTGTAACAGGAATAGAAAGAAGTTTATTCATTGCAACACTCTCTGAAATATTTTTGTCCTTTGCATAGCTGTAAGCTAAATGAAGACAAACTGACTTGGTGGTATCCTTTAACGGAACAACATAAGAAGCCACCAATAGCATCGTCATTCCCGTAAAATACATCGTGCTGCTAATTGATTGCATTATTTCATACGGAGAGACAAAGAAATTCTTGCCAAGTCTATGAATTCCATCACACGTACGTAGGCATCGTGATAAAATTACAGCGCCCAAAATGTAGTGATAAGGCCGAACTTCTGCTTTGCAAATTATAAAATAAACATTTGATTCCTTGTAAAAGAAAGTTGAAGTTAATATCAGCAGCAGGGCCCAATACGACAGAGCTTCATTAGCGTATACAGTTGTTGGTGATCTTAAGAACTTAGTAATTTTGGGGTGTGGAAATATTACGCTTACAGGCACGATGATAAGGAACACAAATAAGTGGATTATGTATCTGACAAAGAATGGCAGCTTATGCAGATGAAGATATCTGGCACCGAACAGGGAATCCGCATTTTGTCCCCAGTGAGTCATTATTAATGACTGTACTGCCGGATGTGCAACCGATGACTTCATTTCGGCCTCCACTAATTCGTGGATCTTTCTGACCGAACTTTCAAGATCATCTTCATTTTTGTCACACAACAGTAAGTGGACTTCGTTTTCATTGATGGTACAGGCCAAGCAACGTACAATTGTAGAATCGATTTTACTTCTTAGATCAGCATACATTCCTTCGTGTGCATATCCATGGAACAATCCAGACTTTTGAATCGCTTTCCAAGTCATCAGACAGCTGTCGACGGGTTTATTGCTATGGGCTACGACTATGTAATTCCACGATATCATTGAGATAAGAATTCGGCTGGTGTAAAGCTGATGAAATCGTGTATCAACGCGAAGAGTTTGACACAGATGGCATGAACATATCGAGCGGCATGGAAGCTCTAAAGTAAGGGATTTATTGAATACCAAAAAGCGCACCACTTCTTGTTTCTCGCGCCGAACTGCAATGGCCACTGGATGAGCCAAAAAAAGTTCCTGCCACACATCCTGTGGTAAATCCCGATCCATGGCTTCTTGCCATTCATCTACCTTCTTATCTAGGGTCTCGTAGTTATCATTGTCTGTTGCAGTTCGTAAATCGTCGATGAGTCGCATGTGAAACGGGACCTCGTCTTCCACCAGGGACTGCATAGATATTTGGCTAGGTGTCTGAGACATGATTTCCTGCTTCAGTCTGATGTTTGCTGAATACTTTGCAATATTTTATGCTTGCAGCTGACATTATTACACCTACGGAACATTTATTTCGTAATAATTCTGAATGATTGAATACAATGCCTTTGTGTTCAATAATTGGTACTTCCAGTCCTTACAATATGACTCTGCATGGCACATCGTTATATTCATTTAATTCATGGTCACGTAGACATTTATTGCATTTGCATTAGAAGAGCATTTGTAGAGTTAATAATCAATCATTGGTGACAATACAATGACGACCACGGTACTTCAAGACATTTACCTGTCAATATCAGAGGTAGTTACATTCGCATAACAAAGCAGTGGCGATGAATTTTAAATGCTACACTGATTTTGAACAGTGACTTTCCAGCAGCAGACTAGCGGTTCTGTTGCAGTTGAGACCCGATTCGATATCAAAATCATCATTGCAGCATTTCACCTTTCAGTATCTGATCACAATGGAAAAGTTATGTAACATGGAACAAGTTCATGCATGCGATATGAATATTACTGTAGATGGTCTTCTAAAAGTGAACAATATTTATCAATCTCTGTGATTATAAATCAATGCTAGACATCTTACCCTGACTTCAATAAGTTTTACAACAAACCTGCATGGAAAAATGTTCATTGCAGTGAAGATATTGCGTAAAGAAGCCTGGAATAATCTGACCTTTCATTTAACTGCGACTGGACTATCCTGGCATATTGTCCCGATCGAGTTTGTGTGCATGTACCTGAGAAAGATAGAAAACATAGAGATCGTATTGTGTAGAATGCATAAAAAAATTATGGCACATTTTGCAACTGCTTTTTGTTCTTTCCTTTTCAAATAATGACAGATGTAAAATTCATTAGTGTAACTGATAAATGCTGACTTTGAATACTACCATCCTTTAATGTCTTTTGCATGTGCGTTGTACTAATGCTTAGATGGATTTTTCACTAATTATGCATTCATGCAGTAATGCTAATTGCCTTACAACAGGCTTAAAATTGGTTTCAAATGTCATATTATATACTGTAAGCTATTGCTAAATGAACAAAAAGATCAGTTTTAAAGCAGTGCTCTCAATGTGCTTGCAAAACTTGGCTTTTGAAAATGGCTGCTGTATGGCATCGTTCCCTGCAGAAACTCACTGTCTGCCGGACTAACTGCATAATGTGAATTGTTTTCACTTTCGAATTGTTTTTATTTTTTTGTTGTCGATGTGTGAAGTTAGTTTCGACAATAATCCTTACATAAAATAACGATTAGCACTCTTTATTGTTCTGAGTCGACCATTTGCTAGACGTATGAGATCTCGAGATCACAGTGCCGAAATCTCGACAATTCGAGATTTGATTTTTTAGCACACACACTTGGCAAATGAAAATTAATGGTACATTGAATTGCTTGTTGGGACATTTGGTCAACTGTGCTTACGCCAAATGTGCTAGTATTCCCATACCCACATAATATCCCATCTGAAAGGTAACGTTTGATCTGTTCTTGAAGATGCACAAATGATTTATATGATATGATCTATAAGATAAAAGTATATGACGCACTGATGATTTTTATTACAAATAAAAATTTTTTTGAGAGTTTCCATGTAATTTCAGTTTGTTGCTTAATAAATAAAATTTGTATAGGCAATTGTAAGACAAAATGCGTACATCCAGACAAATATTTAGGCATTGGTAGAGAGAATTCGCTATACAGCACGAGCACATGGTACGCGTTATGAAAGATAAATAATCATTGCCTCAAGAAATACGGACTTCTCGTTATATTTGTGGTAGACGAGAGCTTTTGCGCTAATAGTGAAAAAGAATATTTGCCTAGGCAGTGTATACAAAATACTGTGTTATTTGTAGTGGACCAAGGAAACCGACCAATTAGCCCACTGTTACACTGAACACAGACATTGTGAATTTGAATTGTTTTTGCACAATATTTTGTGCGGCGGAATATTTCAAAAAGTCTTTCGACGATATTACCGTGAAATCGAGAATACTATTTGGATTAACGTGTGGAGAACTGTCGACAAAAAGTTGTTTTCTGCACAAACGCGTATGGTTGTAACGGTTATATTGTAACGTCTATGCCCTAAAATCTATACAATTAAAAGTATTATCTTTCGTCTTGTAACAGCCTAAGTGTAATATCTATCATGCACTAAAAGAACCTTTCACCGTTTCAGGATAAGTTTCAAGTAATCAACTAAGGAAAATACAATTATAGTTTTCATACAACAAGTTCTCTACTGAAACATTAATTTTGCTTCAGAGTGTATGTGGATTACAAACTTGTTTCCATAAATTTCATTAATCCTAATTGTGAATTAGTGCTCTAGATATCTTAACATTTTTCCCAGTCAAATTTAGATTTCTCATAGCCTTTTCAGCTTAGTGAAGACTAAAATAATTCATTCCAAAAATCTATCTTTTGAACTTACTTGAATAGGCATTATAAGTTTACCAGGCACGGCGGCACTGGTGTTTCCATGAGACGAGATAAGACATGCTTCATTAAGACCTTTTTTAGCTGTTAATTACTTCGATAACTCTGCTACGTACTTCAATCAGGATGTTTTGACATCAATGTTAAAGTGGCGGATTACACCTGCCTTATCTGCAATTCCACCCATTTTTTGTCATGAATTAATTTTGAATTGTCAAGAATCAAGAATGATTTAAGCTATTCACTTGATCTCCTAAACTTGTGCTTTATCTAGCAGGATATTTAGAACTTACCATAGATTAACAGAATTTTCACTTGAGATAATGAAGTATACCGTTTTGGGTAGCATCATTTTTCTGTTGGGAAATATCGCATTTGCTCAAATAAGGATCGTTCCAGTAATGGGAAGAAGACCGTTCCAGGACAACGAAAAATTCAGAAAAATTGGTATTTCTAAAAATGCCTAAATTTAATAATTTTGGTCATTTTTCAGGTTATGAAGACCTAAATTTAAGAATTTTAACCATTTTTCAGGTTATGAAGACCTAAATTCATAAATTTAGGCGTTTTTAAAAGACCCAATTTTTCAAATTTTTCAAAATCTCAAATTTGAGAATTACAATTTTTACTCCCAAAATCATGACCGTTCCAGGACACCGTAAAATCATAAAAGTTAAGAATCTCAAATTTGAGATTATGAAATTTTACAATCCCAAAATCATGACCGTTCCAGGACACCGTAAAATCATAAAAGTTAAGAATCTCAAATTTGAGATTATGAAATTTTACACCCCCAAAATCATGACCGTTCCAGCACACAACATTAGAAAAATTTGGTATTTTTAAAAACGTCAAAATCATGAATTTTATCCATTTTTCAGGTTTTTGAGACCTAAATTCATAAATTTAGTCGTTCTTAAAAGTACCATTTTTGAAAAATTAGTATTTTTAAAAACGTCAAAATTCATGAATTTAAACCATTTTTCAGGTTTTTCAGACCTAAATTCATGAATTTAGTCCTTTATAAAGTACCTTTTTTTGAAAATTTTGGTATTTTTAAAAACGTCTAAATTCTTGAATTTTATCCATTTTTCAGGTTTTTAAATTATGAGATATCTAAAATTATGTGTCTAAAAATATTTCTGTAAAAAAGGAAGGAACTTCAACGGGGACGAAAATGGAAGGAACCTCAAGAATATATCCTTCGTTATCACAATTAAAAACAAGTGAAATGGATCTGAATTATTATTAAGATTAGAGCATTATGATAAATTAAGAAGACGCAATTATTACTTAGACATTCTTCGTCATTGTACTCTCACCATTGTTTAAAGTACTAATTGTGTGAACTAGAAGATCATTGTAACTCATAAACTCAAAATTATTCAATGAACCCGTACACTGGCTGATAATTGAAAAGAGACAGAGATTGAAGAGAGAAAGAGATTTATTGTTCTAGCAACGGAAAACATCTAACAGCTTTCCCCTAAAATTATCGCGCTATCTATTGTCATTTCAATTTACGCATCGGTAATATTTTGACAGTTCAATTTACGCGTCGGTAAAATTTTGATAGTTCAATTTACCCTTACGTAAATTATTTTCAGAATCAGTTTTCAAAATCTGTTTTCAAAGTCTGTTTTCAAAGTCAGTTTTAAAATCCATTCACAAAATTCATTTAACGTTTTTTCTTTCCACATGAATAGGTTAAAACACATAAGGGTAGCAATAAAAGTACTTCCCATTGTGAAGTCATGAATAGGTTAAGCACATAAGAGTGCAGTGACAATTAAGCAATTCTTCTTCTAAATTTAGAACGCATAAACGCCGATATGCGGGATAGTTGTTATAGCAATTTCAAACAATCCCTTAAACGATGAAACACATTAACGAATGAAGTTCATGAAGAAAATGGAAATCTGTTAAACAATGTAACTTTTTAATTTAGATTAAATCATTTCAAATCGAATAAGTAGTAAGGTAAGTCATCATTATGGGACAGTTTTTTAATTTAGGGGTCCCTATAAGAAAGTTTTTTAATTATAAAATGTCTAGCATTACCGAGTTCTTAAAAATATATGGAACGCAAACAACAACGAATTTTGATCTAAAGAAAATCGCTAATCAATTGGGAATAAAGAATTTTCACATATTGATGAGAGACGAATTACAATTGATTAAAAATAAGTCAACTGTAAATTTTGTAACAAATCTCCATACGTCAGATCAAAAAGAAGTACATTGGTCATCAGGACAAAGAAATAAAAATGGAGATAAATATTTCTTGACCGCCCAGAGGCTGAGAACTATTGGTTGGACTCTTATGGACTTCCCCCTACAAATGAAGTCAAAGAATTACTTGGCAATGGAACTTATAATAGGTTTCAAATTCAAAAACCAGGAACTACTTATTGTGGTCAATTATGTCTTCATGTTTTATTTAAATTACAGGAAGGAGTACCATTTCTTGATAATATGTTAGAATTGAATAAGGGAATTGAATAAGGGAATTTAATTCCCGAAAAACGTTAGGTCCAATGGCTAAAGCTCACTTATTTGTAATTCGTTTTGATAAAATCGGCATCTAATATCTTCATTATCTAAATCTTTAATTTCGTAAGTAATCGGTTAAGTTTGATTTATTTTACAAACTTCAAATATCTCTTTAGTCCAATAGCCTACGAAACCGATTTCAAATTTATTCTTATACTTAAATATCCTTACTCTATCTCCAATCTTAAATTTCGGCTTACGTTTCTGTAAATTCGGATTACTCTCATTCGAATAATTATTTTCAAATCTTTACTTTCGTATCAAATCAGGATCGTCAGAAGCATTCTTTGGAGTTTCTTCAATACCTGAATGAACTTTATTATTGTACTGATCTACAATTCCTGGTAATATTTTTAACCATTTCTGATTTCCTTGTTCTGTAAATATCTTGAATAACTTATTTTTAACGTTCTATTGAACCTCTCTATTACTACAGCTATGCAGCATTTTCTGTGGAATAAACAGTTTCAAATAATTGCTGAACATTTCTGTTATAAAACTCAGACCCTTTGTCAACGAATAGCTTCATTGGTGTTCTATTACTATCCTTAAAGATTTCTTCAAACGCATATTTAACTGACAGACCACTTTTGTTTTTTAAAGGCTTTGCCCCAGCGCATCGTGTATATAAATCTATAACGGTCAATGCGTATTTATAATTAGACATTGTCTTAGAACCTTCGGTTCGATCAGAATCATTCGGCATATTGATTAGATCAGCACTCCAAATATCATCTTTATTAATATACTTTTATTTCAATAGTATTTAGGCTTCTATATTCCTTGTGAATTTCGGACACGTAGGTTTTAGAGTTATGAGTTTTGTCTAAACCCTGTCCGAATAATATTTTAGCTTGTAAAGCTTTCTTAACAAACATTCTTTCAATTCTTTCTCTAACTGTAGGATTTTGAATACCATCTAATTCTTCTATCATTTTCTTATCTGCTTCATGTCGAGATTTTAGGTCATGATTTCGATAAGCTAAATCGTGTCTATAAGCCGCTGCATCTACTCTGTTTATTGGTTCTTCACCTGGTTTTTGATTATTATTCTCATCTTGTCTTATATCTAATCGAGTTCCTGGACCGGTATATGAATGACCAGGAAGATGCTTTTCTTTTGAATATTTACTCCAAATAAATCAAGGAAAATTTTCTAATGTTTTTTGTATGTCACCTCCAGAAAGCAACAAAGTTGAATCACCTCCGCTATGTTGACAATTTGGGGGTTTATGTACTTTTAAGAGATAATTCAATAAATCTAAATTAGAAATTTTTAATTTAATTAAATTTTCAGAATTTGTAGAACTTGTAGAATTCATTTTTAAAGATAAAAAAATTTTAAAGATAAAATAGAATAAATGTTTTACCTAATCGGACCAAAGGTCCTGATGTTATTACCGAATCATACTAGGACTTAGATATATTCCAGAACCATCTTTAGTTTCTTTAATTTCTATTAAATCATCAACATTGTGGAGAATGTTTTTCAGAACTCGTTTTCCTTCATCAACTAATATCTAATTTACTAATAAAATTATTCTACTATTCCTTCCCCGTAGCAACTCTCTCTAACTCTCTATTAATTACGTTTTCTGTACTTCTAAAGCTGCCTTCTCTGATTTATTTTTATTTACTGCTTGGACCAATACACAGCTGTCCCACCTGCAACACTTCCTGCTGCTGCTATACCTCCTATTATTAATCGTGGCTATTAATGGAAACGCCCGCCATCTTCTTTTCTTCTTGTAAATTGCATATTCTCTATCATTGGTTTTACTTATGTAATATTTCTTTTTGTAATCTTAAATAGTTTTAGGGTGTTATTTTTGTCAACAATGTTACGTAATTTTAATTTTCAACAGTTTTATTATTATTACTTTTCGCATTGCGACATTTTTAATAAAAAAAATTAAGTTACGAATTTTTTTTAATCTATTGTAGTTATGAAAAAA
>CAJQUW010013919.1:0-25783 GCA_907163375.1 Prostheceraeus crozeri | reverse complement strand
TTTTTTTACATGTCTCGAAACATGTCTCGTTTGAGATTTGATAAATATTTTATATATATTATATATATATTATATATATATATATATTATATATATATTATATATATATAAGAATTGATTAAACCCAAATCAAATCAATCTCTAAGTATTTCCCTACCGGTATCGTCTCTTCTCGGAATTTTCAAGGGAATTATGCTTTATTTTTTAAAATAAGGCTACATCATAATAGAAATCTACAAATATTTTAAACTTATTACATGGATACCTTTGAGCATAAGAGATTAACGAAAAATAATTTCACGTTATCAGAATTAGTAAGGTCTGCTTAGCATAGTTATGAAATATTTTTCTTTCTTCTCCCTAGCAAATCCTGTTGCTACTTGGTGGCATCTGGTAAAAGGGTGCTGCTCTGAATTAATAGCGATGTTATAATGTTGTTCGTTAATATGTTGCCGGTGTACGGTTAATCTGTTTCTAAATCATGTCTCCGGATTGGCCAAGTTATATTTGTTACAACCGTTACAAAAATAGGAGCGTAAACATTGTTATGGGAAGGCAATTCAGATTTTGTTTGAGTAGTTGACGTTTGTCATTTTACTATTTGTGAAAAGATGGTGTTGCAATGTCTATGATTATGGACAGCAGTACTTCGGTTTCACCACACTTCGGTTATCTTAATTTTTTTCCGAGTCTTAACATTAAAGTATATTAAGTAGAGATGGAGGTTGTTTATAAGATTTTTTGAAGCTATAATCATTGAACCGGTTTTTGATAATTTAGCTATCAGTGCTGGATTTAATAACTTTGTTGTATATGTTGGGATGGTTTTTGTGAAGTAGTAAAATATATCGTTTTCTTTGTGCTTCCTTTCAGTGTTTTCTTGCGTTCTTGTTTCCAGTTTAGAGAGATGGAGTTTCTGCTTTTTTAACCATAGATAGGCAGCGTCCTTTTTAAAAAGGGACGCTAAAATCATTTTACTGAAACCGGTCTCTATGATGAATTTTCAAGTGTATATTGGTTTTATGCAATATTCATTCATAGATTATTCAAACTCATATATGTGTTTGTTTTTATTCCGGTTAAAGCAGAACAGTGTTTCTGCTTTTGTCATTGATTTGAATTTTGGTTAAAATGGCGGAAGACGAGTAAGTCCATTTTTGTTTTTAATGCTCTCGCATCAAAAACATATGTACTTTTTGCAAATGTTTTTGTCAAATACGATTGCTGAATATAACTTATCCACCGTCTCGCTTGATGCAGTTGAACGATAACTACTGATTTTATTTAAACTATTTTGTAGAGCAGTATAGTGTGATACCTTTGTCTTTCATTTTAGGTGCAGCGATATCAGAAAATATTTTTACAAAGCAACTTTGGCTGAAGCAATTGATGAAGTGGATGGGCTTAGGAGGAGTTACTCCGTATAATATCTATTCGTCATTACTCCTCATTGTAGAAGATGGTGTTATTACTGTCAAAGATAGTGATTCGAAGATGTTGGAAACAATATTGATTAAGGTTGGAAATTGGGATTGTGAATGCACCGGCCTGAAAAATTGTAATTGGAACAGGAGTGTGGAAATGAAGTGCTCGATAATTCGATTGAAAGACCATCGTTCAAAAGAAACAAAGAAAAAAAAAAAAAGATTTAGTCAAAGAACGGAGGTTTTTGAAATATAATTTCAAGGTTGATTTTCGGAGGATGAAGAAAGATATACCAAACGATAAATCATCTGTTTATGACTATTTTACGAGATTTCTTGGACAAAACAGCTATCAAATTCATTGTCTCACAATCGAATCTCTTTTGCTGGAACATAAATGCCAATTTTTCTTTTTTACGGTAAGAAGATATTTATTGCCTGTGGCAGTCATGCTTCACTCTGATATTGTAAAATTCCACAAGCGCTACTTTGGTCTGGTGAGAATGTATCCCAATATTGTTGACACAGAAAATTGGGCGACAAGATTCGAGGAATATTTACATTACGTTCATTTTAGCGCCATGAATCAAGTGATGATCGACTTCATAATTAGACCAATTATTCACATGTTGGAAAAGAAATTTCTTGAAAATCGGAAAAACGTACGGAGGAACTTGTCGGATCGACGAATCGATGAGACCGTATATGGAGTCACTACAGTATAAGTTTTATTATTAAGGAAAAACCCATAAGATTGGGCTACAAAAAACTGGGGCTCTGTAGCTCAGATGGTTACTTATTTTTCGTTTGAACTTTTCACTGGCAAGTCATCCGCATCGGTATCAAATACGTTGTACAATGGATGGGAATTTGGATTGGGTGGACTGTGTGTTCTCCGATGATTGACTTATTTCAATACACCAAAATTGGGGACAAGGTTTTTATGGACTACTTTTTACGTCCGTGTCTCTATTCGCTGAATGGATGAGATAAAGTAGGTATGCGCTACCGGGACGTAAAGAAAAAATCGACATCCTTCCAAGTCCGTAAAATTCAGTGTGCAACAAAGGAAAACTTGAACTCGTGGTGATTCATTCTCTTATTCAGGAGGTGGAAATTTGCTATGACCGTTTGGATGGATAAAATACAGTGTGTGTGTCTCTGTCGAATTATCCAGCACGGGAAAGCAGCCAGACGCAAAGATAGAAATGGGCAGAAAAAAAAAGAGAATCTCGATTCCAATAACGACGTGATTTAACTTCCTACAACAAGTCAATTGGCGGGCGTGGACCAACACTCGACAGCATATGTTGCGTTCATCGAACCACGGTCAGACAAGAAATTGGTTGTGGCCATATTTTGCTATTTGGTTGACTGCTGGCGTAATAATGCGTGGATTCTAAGTCGTGTTGAGGGTCTCGGGACTAACACAATTGCATTTTGGAGAATATTGGTGCTACTTGTTTCATAGAAGTTACCTGATCGAATTGCGAATTAAAGCTATCACAAGAAATCCGAATATTTCCAACGGATACGTTTATGAAGGAAAAAAGACCACTGGCGATAAAAACACGTCGCAAAGACGATGTCAAGGATGCCACAATGGCAATTAAGGTTTCCTGCTCAAAATTGTGATGTGGGTTTGCACATAGGATGTTTTCGTTCTTATCCATGTGCAATGAGTGCCAATGACGTTTTCCTATTTTTTCATTAGATGGATGAAGTGACGCGTCCTTTTAAAAAGGAACCCTTAAATTCGGTCTTTTCGAATGTAAAGTTCTATATTTTTTGTACTTTAGGACTAATTTTTACATGGCCATTAATGAATAATCAAGAAGAAATTAAAATTCTTTCTGGGTTTTCTGGTTATTGGGCCACTTTTGGGGTTAAAGCATTGTCAGTTAATGTTTTAAAGGGATATTTTAGCTTTATCAAATTAGTTTTCAGTTTATGTAATTGAACTACTTTGGCCTTATCATTGGAGAAAATCATATGTATTCGACGAGCTAATGTAAAAGGGATATTTCTCTACGTGTGTTATGGATGGCTTGGAATAGAAGGGAAGTAATTGTTGTTGTTGCCCTTTTTGTAAAAGATATCCGTGTTATACCATTTTCATCTTGTATACTTTAAATCTAAAAAATTTTGTTCTCTATCGTTTTAAATTCCAAGTAAAATGATAGAGGATGTAAGGTGTTGATAACTTAAAAAAAAAATGGTTTAAATTGCGAAATTTCGGTGTCCCATATAATGAAACATTCATCGATATATCGCAAACCAATTGTCACTGATTTGAGGCGGAATGTTTGACTCTTTATCATTTAGCAAATTGTTTGATACTTTTGTTTCTAGGACACATGACTAATTAGCATATGTATGGGGCATGGCTGTGCCCAATGCAGTGCCAGAATTCTGAAGGTAG
This sequence comes from Prostheceraeus crozeri, assembly GCA_907163375.1. NCBI lineage: Eukaryota > Metazoa > Platyhelminthes > Polycladida > Euryleptidae > Prostheceraeus > Prostheceraeus crozeri. Next base: position 21,937 of record CAJQUW010013919.1, on the reverse strand, counting down.
ATATCGTCCTCGAAATGAATAGTAATTGTTTTAGTTAAAATCATAGAATCCATCGATGAAGGAATGGAGAACGACTTGAAATCGATTAATCGATGTGTGTGTAACCAAAAAGTTAATTGCTTCAAGTCACACCGGCGGGAACGAGGATCAACGCAATAATTACGTGCCTGGGGGCACTTGTATTTTGGAAAATATACATGTACAGAATGTCATGTATGTCAGTCGCCCAAAATTCATCTATGAGTATTGCCAAATTATGACGTCATCTTTCAAAATGGCCCGCCATGATTATAAAATTGGGCTATATCTCGAAAAACGAGTGATTTCAAGGCCCAATAATGTATTACAAAACAGATATACGTCGATCATTTTCTTTCACTTGAGATAGTTTTATTGACATAAGTTTGGTTAGATGTCAAATAATGGACGCTATAGGCCTAATTCAACATGGCTGCAAAATGCGAAAATTGCTGCAACCCAAAAAATGAGATAATTTTAAGGCCTGTGTATTTACGTGAGTCAACATATATAGTCGATTTTCTCCTAAAATATTAACGCATCTTAAATTATTCTAGACATTGGGATAGGAAAATTCCTAGTGTTCTATGTCTAGTAAAACTACTGATAGCGTAGACATTTAAGAGCGCGCAATTTTCAAAAAAAATTTATTCTAGGCAATGCAGCAAATGTGGATGGTAATGAGAGTAAGCGTTAATAAATACAAATATCGACATTGTAGCGAATCTTTGTTTCCAATAAATTGGTTCCATATTTTGGTGTGATGATTTATTGGAACTTTACACCACTTTCCCATAAGGGTTGGCTAGAAATCCCTGTGGACAGAATCGCTCGCTTGCTCACTAAATTTTCCCAAAGATGATTGTGGAATCGGCAAAATTGAACCACATGTTGAATATAACATGGCAGCTGTCGTGACGCTGATTCCAAGATCAAAGTGGGCAGCTCGGAAATTCTGAAATTGTAGAGAAGCCAAGTCGGCGAGAGATCTTTTTTCCAAACAAGCAAGTCGACGTTGTCAAACTTTTGTCTAAAAGCATTGACGTAGGGAACCAGTTCAAATTTTCTCATTTTCGACAATCAATGTTTCAAGGATATTCCAGTTGGTTAGGATCCGCTTACAAATATTGCCATTGAAACTCACCAGAATGTAGTTTGGGTCGATTAATGACAATCTTATCAAATCCATTCATGACATATCAAGGCTGCATTTGTGGGACTTCCTCTGTGTTCTTTGTAGAGTTTGTTCGTTTACTCTCAATAGCACGTGAAGCTTCTGGGTGGAATATGAGGCTGAAAATGTCGTGATCTCACCAGTACAAGAGGTTCACCTACACATTCTTGTATTCTTTCGCTGCAGCCTTTTTGGAGGACTTCTTGGCCTCATTGAATAACTTGATATTGAATTGACAAGATCCCAGAGATCGAAGGATAGCTGCACGAAGACCGTTTAGAAAAATCTGCCTTAGGGCTCTCGTACACAAGCATGGATATGTCGCCAGTTGTGACTGGATACAGCGTTGATGTTCGCAAGTTTCAATTCGAGGTGCGTATGCAAAGGTCAATTGTAAGGTGATGTACATCAAGAAGTTCAAGGATTTCTTCACATTATCAGAAGTTACCTTCACGTCCGGTGAGATGATGATGGCAATAATTATCATTTTTCACGCTATGTTGTTGAAACATTTCATCGATCATTTCTTTTTCTTAGATGTTTCTTGTTCGTGGTTTAAGTCAATATTAGCAAATATATTGAGGCAAAAACTGTATAAAGCCCCCCTCCTCCCATCAATACCGAACTTGAAGTTGACTTCTGTCATGTCTAAACCTCTTGCACTGCACGTGCTAGCAGTGAGTTCCTCCACAACTGTTTACAATTAAACTGCTGGATGTGCCATTAAATCATTTGTTGAGAACATTTGCAAATTAACAAAAGTAAGAGAAAAGTATTGCTCCAACTGACAGTCTCTAGTTTGAAAGTATCGTTCGCAGCCTTGGTCAACAGACTTTCTCCCTAATACAGTTCTCAGAAATGGGACTACCTTGTGCTTCATACTACTGTTAGATGCAGATAAGAGCTGAGAAGGCGAAAATGGAGTTGACTGTTTACGATCGGTACGACAGAGGAAGAGGATTTGGCCCTTCAGTTCTCAGCTTGACATCAGATGATCTCTCATCATGAAATTTGGAAAAGATGATGTTGGTAGCCACTAGTTCTCGGGTGTCCTGATCTACTTCATCACAGAATTCCTACTAAATTCCTCCTGAGGAGTGTGGATATTGCATCTACTGGGAAAGTCCTTTTGCCTACTGGTGTTTGCATGACGAACATAGCTTAACTAACTGCGCCTCCGTCAGGTTGCACCATGAAAACCCCAGTGGGGGGGAGGAGATTTTGAAGGCCTACCTTCTTTCGTCTTGGAATTTGAGTGCCCTGATAGTCGAGGCAACATCGCATATATGACAGTATGCATAATGGATTGGGTTGATTTCGTTGTGGAGATCAAGTGTGGAACTATCAACCCGAAATCAAATGTACCTCTGGGCTGAAACGTCTTCTTATTCTATCTTTCCTTCACTCACTGCAAGAAAAATTCCGGCCCTAACACTTGGAACAAATCGCTGAAGGGCAAGCATGTTTCATTAACATCAAAATCCTCAATGAAGTAGTCCTCTTATGCGCTTCAATATGCCTTCAGTTATTGGGTTACTGGCTTTTTGCAAAAACAGTAAGCCAAAAAAGGGGACTTTCTTATTGTTTTTCAAGAAGTGTGGCCAGCGCGTTGATTATGAGACCATGGTCCGAGAATGCACGACACACGATCCAGAAAGTCTTAAACCGAATGATTACAATGCGTTTGTGCAATGCATCCACTTGTTTGTGCTATAGCAGCGTGGAGTAGTAATCCACTTAGATTCAGCGCTTCGGCTGCTGATAAGTCAATAATAGGTAGTGCTTCGTCATTTTCTGATGCTAATCAAGCAATAAGCAATTACGCAATCAATTGCTAAGTGAAACACACAAAAATGCTCTTGAATAGTACAATAGCATTCCAGAAATAAAAATGATACCAAGCGCCGATTGTTAGTGATAGGCTATATTGCACTCGCATGACGAACCAAGTCGCTAATTTTGTATTCAAGAATTGCCTAACACTGAAAATAGTTTTACCAATTGCAGATGACCAATAATGTGAACATCTGATCTCAGCATCATTAAATGAAAGTCTGCACAAATAGAGCGCATTTTACTTTACAGTGATTTGAATTGTAAATTATAAACTTCGTTATTTCAAAAATAGAAGTTCAAATATTGTGGTTTCATTAAGACATAGATCTCTAGGATTTTCTATCCATGTCTTGGATAATTTAAGATGCGTTAATTATGTTAGGAGAAATAGCGACGATATATGTTGACTCTTCGTAAATACTCAGGCCTTAAAATTATTCATTTTTGGGTTGCAGCAGATTTTCGCAATTTGCAGCCATGTTGAATTAGGCCTATAGCGTCATTATTTGACATCTAACCAACTTATGGGCATAAAACTAGTCTCAAGTGAAAGAAAATGATCGACTTTATATCTGTTTGTAATACATTATTGGGCCTTGAAATCACTCGTTTTCGAGATATAGCCCAATTTTATAATCATGGCGGCCATTTTGAAAGATGACGTCATAATTTGGCAATAGCTCATAGATGATTTTGGCGACTGACATACATGACATCTGTGACATGTATATTTTCCAAAAATACAAGTGCCTCAGGGCTCGTATTTTTTCGTTTGATCCTCGTTCCCGCCGGGTGTGAAGTCCTAATTCGTGAGGTATTCTTGCATACAATGATGCAACATCCACAGAAACAAATATTATGTTAGGGTTGATATCTTGATATTCTCTTAGCTTATGAATATATATAAATGTGTCTTTGCAGTAACTTTTCATTTCGGGAACTAGTGGTTTCAGTAGATCATTAATGAATATACTAAGGTGGCTTGTTGGACTGTAGCAGGAAGATATGATAGGACGGAATTTTAAATTGTCCGGAGGTTTTAATGTAATACATCCATAATCGTCAGCTAGATATTTCTCCAAATAATCGTTAATTTTGTGAACTTTCGGTAGACCGTATATATATAAGGCATCGCAAAATTGAAATGTGTCAAATAGTCAAATTCATGTTTTGAGAAGTTACGCGTAAACCGAAAATTATGGCAAAGTTTTTTCACCTTTTTCATGGTTTCATAGGGATGATTAAACATTTATTTTTCTATATATCAATTGATCCAAAAGATGTTCATTTAGCATAGCATTTTTGTAGAAGGTGTAATCTATTATGACGAATATTCCACTCTTATCAGCCTTTGTAATATGGATGTCTGTCATTTGTTTTAATGCTTCTAAACCGTTATATTCCAATTTAGTTAAATTGTAGCTGCTGGGTTTTTGCTCATTTTTCATGTTACCTACTTTGTTATCAATTAAATCAATAATTTGATCTAGCGCTACATTGCTACCTTTAGGTGGCATAAAATTCGATTTGTTACATCTAATGTTAATCCATGGTATGTCATTATTTGTGTCTTCATTGAAATAATCTTCCAAACGTAGAGATCTACAGAAATTAGCTGTATCATATTCGAATTCGTCTGTGTTTCTCCGTGAAATTGGAGCAAATTTGATACCTTTACACAGTACTGATTTACATTTGTCATCTAAATTCCCTCGATGATAAATTAATTGTAGAGACATTGTTTTTCTAAAAAAGGAAACCATTGACTTCATTGTTGTCGTTTACATGGTCTTCGTTTTCGTTTTCAAAATTCGAATAATTATCGAAATATGTTTTTGAATCATTCCACCATTCAAAATGTCCATTATTATGTCCAAATCTGAGTTTCTGTTATTTAGTTTGATTGTAATTAGTTCTTTTAAATTGATTTCTTCTGTCGTATGGATTTTGATTTCTTCCGAACTGATTTCGATTCCTGTTAATATAAAACCGTGTACTAGGATTTCTATATTGATTTTGATTATAAGAAAAGTTCTGCATTGGCTTTGGATTTGTGAACTTCGACCTGCTGTCTATCAATATAAGTTGCTTACTTGAAGAAAAGAACTTTGATTTGTTTTCCCAAATTGTATGACTATTCATTTCTTCTTTTTCTGTGAGATCTTTCTATCTATTTAATTGGATAACTTTCTCTTCATTATTGAAATATTTACATATATAATCATTCATTTCGTTGTCAATTTTCTTACCAAATTTTGTTTTTATTTCCGCTGTCGAACGTAGTCGTTTGATTTCATGTTCACATTCTTATATTATGAGTTCTTTTCTTAATTCATTTTCTTCTTCGCTTTGCTGTGGTATTGGATTCTTAAAGATTTTTCTTGGGATCTTTGGAACAGACTCGTTGAGTGTGTTTCGTAAATAAGTGCGATAGCATTATTTCGATATGCTTCATAATATGAAAATTTACGTTGTTAGAGCTTAAATTAAAATAAGTAAAATAAGCTCCAGTCCAATTTTGGGAGCACTATTTTTTCGGATACCTCACTGGTAAAGATTGTCAGTTCATCTTTGATATTCTCCTTTAAGTTCGTAAGTCCAGTTTGTAAATTATCACATAGCTTAGATTGCAAATTATTTGATAATTCAGATTTAAGGGAATTCAATACATAACTCATTTGATGTATAACAGTTGTCAATCCTTCTATTTTATCATTAAAGTTGATGATTTTTCCATTAATTTCATCTAATTCATGTTTTGTTGAAGATCGTGTTGACCGGCTTTCCATTCTTGCAGAGATCTGATAAATAAATAGAATCAAAAATGTTAATAATATAAAAAATTAACTCAAATCAAAACAATCTAAGTATTTCCCTACCGGTATCGTCTCTTCTCGAGACTTTTCAAGGGAATAATGTTTTATTTTTTAAAAATAAGGCTACATCATAATAGAAATCTACAAAAATATAAACTTATTACATGGCTACCTTTGAGCATAGAGATTAAACGAAAAATAATTCACGTATCAGAATTAAGGTCTGGCTTAAGCCTAGTAATGAAATATTTTTCTTTCTTCTCCCTAACAATCCTATTGCAACTTGGTGGCATCTGGTAAAAGGGAGCTGCTCTGAACTTAATAGCGAGATCATTGGCGCAATTTGCAATGTGTTTACTTACTGTTAATACGGCATAATGTCTGTTGTTAATATGTTGCCGGTGTACGGTTAATCGGTATTAACAAACAGACATTATGCCGTATTAACAGTAAGTAAACACATTGCAAATTGCGCCAATGATCTCGCTATTAAGTTCAGAGCAGCTCCCTTTTACCAGATGCCACCAAGTTGCAATAGGATTGTTAGGGAGAAGAAAGAAAAATATTTCATTACTATGCTTAAGCCAGACCTTAATTCTGATACGTGAATTATTTTTCGTTTAATCTCTATGCTCAAAGGTAGCCATGTAATAAGTTTATATTTTTGTAGATTTCTATTATGATGTAGCCTTATTTTAAAAAATAAAGCATTACTCCATTGAAAAGTCTCGAGAAGAGACGATGCCGGTAGGGAAATACTTAGATTGTTTTGATTTGGGTTAATCATTTTTTTATATATATATATCGCAATAAAAAGGAATCAAAATGGCAAATAATATACGAAAATCAGCCCAAATGAAATGCAATCAAAACTCTGGATTTATCCCGACCGGTTGCGTCCTTTCTATGGACTTCTCAAGAGAAAAAACTACTAAAACAGGCAAATGTTGGTTTACTTCTCGTTCCTGTTAGACCCATAGTTTGCAGAATGAGAGCCAAGTTAAGATCAAACGAAACAGTAAACATGTAAGCATGAACTTTTGCCTGGAAAAGCCTGGATTTGAGGTGAAATGTCAATTTGACACATGACCTCATTATTAGAGCTCAATTGTTTCAATATCTTAATAACGATTCAAGTCACTTTTTCAAAGGAGTGCTGCACGATTAGTTGAGTTACATGGAATGTTGAATCCGTTAGTTCATCTGTGCAAGAAGCGTGACCAATTTTACACATGCAATAGCGGTGAAACGCGAAATATATAGTGAATCTGAGACAGTGTGGACTTTGTGGATGTGATTGGATGCCTATTTTCTACATTTATTTCCACCTCGTTGACCTACATCTAAGAAGCAAAAAAATACCAGATACTGCTCGATCCTGTTAGCCCTAAATTCGCATACTACGGAACATAATTAGCAGAAACCGCATTTTTAAGCCAAGAAATGGCTATATGATGGCATCAGATGACTGAATATGAGAGCCACGTGAAAGGTCACACAGCATTTCAAATAGAAGGAATGTGATGCTAAACACAAAAACTGAAAATCACACAGATTGCAGTTCCATGAATTCATAATCTGTTAAACACCGGCCGGCCGGCGCAGCTTCTTAAGACCCTGTCGGCAGTGTATTGATACTCCACACGTTCGAATACATCCGTCCTTCAAACTGGATGAATCTCTCTCACTTTGAAGCGAGCGAAATTCTCATACAGGTTAAGATTGACATGTGAGGCGGTACATGTCATGCTTGACGGTCTTTATACAAATATCGTAAATAACTCAATGAAATCTGATCGAGTTGGTCTAAACTAGTCACGTCAACTTTACAATGAATTTACCAAATGACAAAAGAATATCTATACATACAAGTTCAAAGTACTCTGTTCTTATACAACTCCTATCCGTCACATCTTTCAATTGTCATTTGATCATGATTTCAAGTACTGACATTGAGTGGTTGTTGCTCACCTTTGCATTGCTATCTATTGTACCATCATCGCTATAACAGCTAGTCCATCACCAATAGCATAACTGCTAATTGATGATCATGTTAATTCTCAACAATATCAATATTGATTCTCGACACCTTTCCGATGATGAATTTTACCGGATGAGGACGCAGTGGGCTTGCGAGGAGGTTTGAGTATGTCGTTTATACAGAGTTTGACGAGTATTCGACTAGAACATGGATTATTCAATCAAGAATTGGCGGATATAAAGGTGAGTGAACATTTTTCATGAATTGAATAATACTTGTGGATAACAGCGGGTAGGCTGGTATATAAGTGCATGTGAAAAGTGCACGTTGAAAGCAGTTAATGAATCGTGGAGCTGAGGGGCCATCCATAAAGGACGCCTTCAAAAAATAGCATGCAACTTCCTCTCCCATCATTGTCAGCATGTGTTCTAATCTTCCGACCTCCCAAAATGCGTACGCGTTTTCACAGAACTATCCATTCATATGTCGGTTGCAATATTTGTACAAACATATATATATATATATATATATATATATATATATATATATATATATATATATATATATATATATATATAATATGTATAAAAGAAATGAAAACCAGGAGATGTCGGTGTTACCGGTTTCGGTGTACTTTTATGAATTTATGACACCTCGTCAGGCACCGTTACATGAAATAAATGAACTGCAACTATCTTTGATTCTTATTGAGAGGAGGTTTGAATTAGAAATAAAATATCTATCTTTGATTTCCCTCTCGATCTGGTTGCGTTATTTGGAAACTGATAGAAAGGCGCAGCTTCAAATCTAATATTATGGTCCGTAGCACAAGTAGCTATGTGTTTGCTGACATAGAGGATAGATAAGCTAGGATTATTGATATGTTGGCGATGGACGGTAAGTCTATTACGGATGATATCTCCAGTCTGACCAATGTAGAAGTCTGAGTGGCCCTTGCATGTCAAAACATAGAGCACATTGCTGGAATGACAGCTAAAATTCCTTTTCAGTTCGAAATCCATATGTTTAATTGCAATCTTCGTGCCTATAATCAAGTGGTCGCAACATTTACACTTCGCATCTCCACACCGAGTTATACCAGTTAAATGTTGAAGGCGCTAAATCTCATATCCACTCCATAAAATGATGAAAATGTTCCACGTCCGTTCTTGAAACTCCCATATTACAGCGAAAGTATAGAAGACAAGTTTAATAATTAGCTACAAGAACCCAGATTTTAGACGAAGTCCGCATTATTTTTGAGACAGAAAGAAACTTGATTATGCGATGTAGAAGAGCTAAAGAGGTTCAACCATGCTTACCATCATGTTTACTTGTATGTGTGCTGCGACACCCAGACACTGTTACAAAAAGTATGTAATTTACCGCCTTGAATGTACACTTTGCAATAAATTTTATATCGCGATACTTCAAGAACAATAAAATCTCGTATAAATGAACATACTAATATCTTTTCATCTGCATTTTGCCAACATGTACAGCACATCCATAACAACAATCCAAAATCATCGATGAAGTGGACCATACTTGCGACTGAAAAAAAACAACGCAAAATGAAAGTCAATGGAATCCCTTTTAATCAGACAAGAATCAAAATTTAATTGACGGATGCTCAGGTGAATCCCTTCTGCCCTTTGTAATATAGGAACTTTTCTATATGGTTTTTTATGTAGTGTTTATATACCAATACGTTTAATTTTAGTCTACATGTCTACTAACTCTTGTTCGACATCCATTACTTGCCATGATTTCTATTCTCTTTATGTTAATTTCTACTGCTCCAAGAAATCTCTTGTAACTTCCACATAGTTCATTCCTAGATTACAGTTCCAATTTTTTTGAAATTCAATAATCTATATAAGCATTGCATGAATATTTCAGTTGCTCTATTAAAGGTATTCGAAACATTGGGCAACTCCAAAGCTGTTTATTCCGCAGAAAGCTAGAGGCAATTTTTTTCATTTAATACATATAACAATATTTGAAATAATGTACGTTTTTATCTAATACATGCTCACTTTCGTGAAAATTGACCCATACTACTTATCTGATCTATCATTGTCTAATTAAAGAGAATGAAAGACAAACACAAATATATGAAATGTTGTACAGTAGGCTACACGAGTTGACTTCTTCGTGTTAACCTCAGTGACGCACCTGTTATATTTCAATAATGCATTTTTTCCTACTGATCGCAGCCAGCTCAGCAATATTCGAAAAGTTTGTCTTCACAGTGTGTGAGTGCTTAACTTTAAGGATTTTCCCTGAACCCTTCACCCATACACGTCCAAAAATGACTGCTTTGGCCAGCCCCAGCTCCCCCCGCGGACGTGCTTTATGGATGACCCCTAATATGAAATTCAGACTTCTATGCTTTGAAAGTATTTCCTTTCTTATGACTATTCAGTTTTGTTTGATAGGTCAGACCTGATACCGGGCAAAACCAGAAGACAGGAGTCTAAACTTTGAGCTTTTTTCATTTGTTCCAGGAATTTGCACCGGCGCAGTTATGACAATAATTTTGTAGAATAGGAGCCAACCTTACAACAACACATTCTGCCAGGCTCCAAGCTTCCGATTCAGTGACTTCATTCGAAAGGTGCGAAATTCGGCAGTTCTCTCGAAACATCGTCCATTCATTAACTGAAGTCGCTCGCTCGTTCGCTCAATTGTGCACAGTAAAAAGCATTGCCATGACTTATCTAATGCATGATGAAAAGGCTTTTCATTTCATATATAAAACATGGCAGCGTAGACATAGATTTCCCTTCTAGTCGGCTCATCAATTAGCTTCCGCAGATTTACTCATTTTATACGTATGCACGCACGTATATGGTAAATGTATTCAATTATTAATTCCTTTTAGTATTGCGCTCGTTCTCGTTCGTTCGAATAAAAATTCATGAGCATTCATGAGGTTTTTGTGAAAGTTAGTTTATAAGTAAGGCATGCATGCTACCCGCGAAAGGAAAGAGACATAAGAAAGCTTATTCAATCGATAAAAATCTCCAAGTTTAGTTTATAAATGACAAAAAGCAAAAATATGCAATATATCATAGCGATATGAAACAGGATTTTCGAAATGATTCATATGTAATTTGACTTTACAATTATCATTACTATGCAAGATGTTGAAATTAGACATATACACAATCACAGTTCAATATCTTACCATGATCAGAAATGGTTTATCATTGCAAATACTGAAATAGTATTGAGGATATGGCATGGTAATGCTCTGGAGCAACGTGGCTAGGCTAAACACGAAGCAATAACTAAGTTTCAGGAAAATAAATTTTTCAGAAGTATGAAAAAGTAACTGTTAATTTATTAATGAGATATTTCATGCGAAGACGTTGCAAATCCATAAGAAATTTCATGGGATATATATGAGAAAAATGCCATAAAAAATCATGAGGAATTTTCGTGAGGTTTGTTCACCGTGAAGCATTGTGTTGTCATGAAAACTTTTTATAAACGATGGCGGCTTTCAGCGGTTGACAATGGGAAGTACCGGTAGTTTATCTATGCACTTAGTGAATATTGACTGATATCATTTCTCTTTACACATAAAATCAATTTGATAAAATAGCTTATAATAGATCGCCTTTCGGCAAGAATTTGCATCTGTTGCATGTTTTAACAATTTGTTTCTCCTTACGATCTATCAACTTTGACCTACATGTAGATCTGTGCCTGAGTAACACTAACTTAAACAAAGCAAGAAGTCAGATTTCTATATATATTTCCATTTTTCGCCTCTCTGGCATTTTGTATAGAAATGGGAACTTCAACCTGTTTATAGAGAGGCCTTTCGAACCGTTCTATTTCATGTCATATACGTTTGTGAGAAAACTTGATGCACACGATCTGACGGTGTTGGATTGCAGCTCAATCTACAGTACAGAGATGACGGAAGACAAGACAATAAGACGGAATGATAACAATGATTTCAATACTGTAACATGGCAGTCAAATATTTAACAATAAAAAGAAAGTAACACCACGGCAAATGTAAACCCATTGCGGACTCCTTTTGGAAACAGATATCAGGAGAAAAACATTTTATACTGATTGCTTCATAAATACGTAACAGATAAAAATTATGTACACTAAATGAAACGCTAAAATACGAGTCCACCTTCGAAAAATCAGTAACTGTACAAGTTTGGAGGTGACGCGTGACTGCGCTAGACGGCTTCACTTTAGATCTGGGAGGCAACTTATTTCCCTTATGAAGCCAAACAGGCACCTGTTCCTTCATCCTGTCCTGCAGACATCTGATAGTTCTGCCAATGTACCCGCTTCCACAAGCACACGAAAAAGCATAGATAACGTTAGTTTGGGCAGAAACAGACAACATAATAATAATAATAATAAACGTATATATTTTGCAAATGCCTCAATAATAGAAATCGTGAGGCTACAGAATGGCATACATAATGAGAATATTAAACACATACAGAGATAACAAAGAACAAAATATAACAAAAAAACAAGAAAAAACTTATGAATTTGAAACAGATGTGTCAGAGGAAAAGCTAATGTGGGAAACCACTGTTGGATAATCGAATCATAGTAACCATAAAAGAGGTGGACTGAATGACTCTGTTGCAAGCTGGCATACAAAACATCCCAGAATGTTGCAAAACGCGAGGCCGTAGGTGATGCAAGGGATGATCCGTGTTGTTAACAAGAGAATCGAATAATTTAAGACCAATGATTACTCGCCTGTAAAATAGAGGAACGAATTGAGAGCATGAACATCGAGAGGTACCGCAAATGATACGATGGCAATAATTCTGAACATTTTCTAAAATAAGCTGCATTTGATGAATTTAATCCAGCAAATAATGGTGCCGCGTACTCCAGTATACTGCGGATACAGTTATTGTATATGAGCCACGAGATCATGCTTGTCTAACAATGGTTTAAGTTGGTTTGATAATGAAAATCCGAGATGCTGCCCGTTTGGAATCTTTTAGAACATGAGAATGCCATTTGAACCTAGAGTCAAAAGTAACTCCTACGGAACCTCAGCTCTTCAACAATAGTAACATCAGAATAGAAAAGTCTCGAATATAAGGTACATCACGTAATGAAATAAACATCTGATTACATTTGTTTGACACTGATCATCATCTTGTTTGCATCGATCCATCTGCAGACTTCATTATACGCCTTTAAAGCAGGACTTGAGTTCATACCTTTCTTGATGTTACTCACAATCATAATGTCATTCCGCCATACTTCAATAACAAGGTAATTGTCTGTATCTGCAATAATCATTATCGGCCAAAAATATTCCAGAAGCAGAAAACACGGTCCAACCGGCAAGAACCCTGGGGGATGCCACTGTCAATTTTTAAACATAATCAACTGCATGTTATCAGCCCAGCCGAACCCTCTGGAAACGTGTCCGAGCAAATAATTCGTGACGAAGGTTAGAACAAAATCGTCGAAATTTGCGGATCTCATCTTCCTCAATTTAGTATGCGATGGGAAACTCTGTCAAAACCTTTCGATAAGTTCCACTGATATGACATGGCAAGCTAACACTTCCTTTCTTTAGAAGGTTTATTCGTCACAAAATCTTCAAAGTCTAGTTAGTAGCACATACGGTTGAACTGTTCGATTTTAAAACCATATTGTTTAATCATCGAAGTGCGACAAAAAATGAAAACCAATTGACTCTTGATTAACTTACTCCTTCCTCAAAAATACGTTCTGGTATGGGGAGAATGGAGATGGTTGCGGACATACAAATATTCAGGCCGGGTTTTGACCTTCGGAAGTGGTAGTATGTCGGCCTTTCCTTCCATAGACGGGTAACATTGGCGAGTGAAACACATCGATTGAAAATAATAGTGAGTGGTTTGGCCAACACACTAGAGAACTTGGACAGCAATAGCAGAGGATATCATCACTGCCAATGGAAGATCTAGCTTTGACTTCTTATCAATCTGCATTCAAATCGCAGTTTTTCCGTGAAGACAGAAGGTATGTGGAATGACTTAGCTGTTGTACATATGGGATCCATCAATGATAAAATGCTTCGATAAAATTGGAATTGAGCAGATCGAGTACAGCAGGTAAGGGCAACAATCAGGAAAGAGTTTAGAAGGCTCAGTTTCGTGTCATAAGTGGGAGATTTAGACATGACATTTATAAATAAATCCCAGATAGAATTCCGGCGATTCATCTGTTCTTCTTGCATCCAATAATTTTTGCCATATAAATATGTGATTTCACCTTTTCCTTATAATATCATAAAGCTTTCCAGTTTCTTTGAACGATAGGCTTGGTATCGTTTTTGTTAACGAGAACTTTATATCGTATTGTTCATCCATGGTTTCCCATGAGATGAAAGTTTCACAATATCGGATGGAAAATAGTAGCTAAAGCAGTAACGAAAAAATGTCATAAAATATTTGAACAAACTTCATCGAGGGTAGCGTTATCCGAACAACTTTGGACAAACACAACTAAAAACAATCGGAACTTTCTAAGATATTAAATGCCAGTTTCAGGTTTGAATCACGCATATCCATGATTTCCATATAATTAGGCTTGATTTTCAGAGATTGGACAGGTTTCAATATTATAATGGAATGATCACTGGCACCTAGAGGGCTATCGATGAGTGGTTTAGAATATTCACACACCAATTTATCAGGAATCAGAATGAGATCTAGCACAGCATTACCACGGGTCGCACCACGGGGAACATGTCTTTAGGAAAAGAAATAGGAACAGACACTGTCCCGAAGACAACACGATGTTTGACCGCAGGAAAAACCGCTGTCACAGCTGAAAAACAGCAGGAGGTTTGACTGCTATGTTACAGTATTGAAGTCATTGTTATTATTCCGTCCTATTGTCCTTGTCTTTCCGTCTCTGTACTGAGATTAATTGAGTATTGTAGATGTAACTCGTAATTGTAGACTTGAGCTGTAATCCAACACGTCAGCTCATGTGCATCAAGTTCTCTCACAACCACAAAATTAGACAGGTCGTCTCTTCTTCCGTTTGACTAGAAAGGAAGCATTGGAACATGTAACGTAAATGATATGGCACAATCTCCTGACTAAATACCATAGCAATCGAACAATCAGCAGCCAGTTCAACATTAAACACGCCAAATTGTGCAAAGTTTCAGTGACTGTTATCAACCGGATCACACTGCAAAGAGACGCAGACGATGTCAAGTTCTACAGAGAAGTTTGTGAAGGTTTTTTCATGCGCCTGCTAACTTTTTTTTAAATGATCGGAGGAACCAACATTATCGAGAAAACTTTTGCGCAATAATTTGAATTCTTCGAATCTGAAGAAATCGTGGCGATCGGAGGATTTTGAAGGAATTTACAGCAATCCGCAAGCGACGCACGACAATTTTTCCTATTTCTGTAAGGTATTAAAAATTTCTTTTTGTCCACTTATTAAGTTCCTGCATGTGCCATCTGTTTGAATCAGTTTGTACTTTTGGCAAAGTGATGCGGATAAACAATCTAATTCTGTGCTCACAACCGTATACGACATGAAATAGAACGGTTCGAAAGGCTTCGTCGTAAACATGCTGAAGTTCTTGTTTTCTTATGCAAAATATCCAAAGGCTCTCTGTATTGTCAATCGTATGGACAAAGATCCTCATTGGCTATATTCTGTTAATCATAATGAAAAACTCATTTGAAATCCAGTTGTATGAACCACAAGAAATCTGACCTATAATAACCAAAGCACTGATATAGGCATATAATCTAAATCTCCAGAAAAATCAAATCACTGAAATCTGGCATCGTTGCGAATTCTTGTTTGTAGGCGATTTATTGAAATTTTTGTTATTTTATTAAAATAAATTTTTGTATTTAAAGATAAATTACAATAAACTTAAATCTTTGGGAAGTACACTGACCAAGGTTCCGATGTTCCCTAGCCATTGTCACGACTGGAAATGCCGCTCCATTTGCACATTTTAGGTTCCAATTGTCGTGACACCGCATGTCAGAGACGTAGCATAGTTTTCATGCGGCCCACTTGTCCGTTCTAGTCCCTTTATTATCATCTCGGATTTCTTTGCTTACAGCCTTGTCCTAATTCATGCGGGCACCATACCCCCCCCCCCGCGCTTTAATTGCAAATTTATTTCTCATGCCCTGATATTGTTTTTCAGCACTATTACGTAAGCAGTTTGACAATAACATCAGAAACGAAATCCATGTCCCTAAATGGTGCGATTTCATTCGTCAATCAATGCTTGCGCTCTTATCCTTTGAGGATTATCAATTCAATTACCCAGACCCTTTGTTTATTCCTTGTCTCTCTGGGAACTTCTTGTTTGACTTATCCTTTATAAACCAAGCTCATAATGAATTCGACAAAATGCAAAGGAAGCTTTCTTTTTGAAGAAATAATTCATTACATATTTTTCTACTGACATTCAGATAGTTCATCTTCCTGGATATGCAGGGGCCACAAAATATTGTGATGAATTACCGAACAAAAAAGCTTAGCATGTTTTGATAACTTTCTCCGAAGGAAGTAATTATTCTGTCAAACTATCATCATCGTTCGTATGCAAAAAAGAAAAAAAAAAATCAAAAAAAAAAAAAAAAAAAAAAAAAAGAATGCAAATAAAACAAAAGAACAATAAAAAGCAAAAAACAACAAAAAAAAAAAAAAAAAATAAAAAAAAACAAAAAAAAAAAAAAAATACAAAAAAAGACAAAAACCAACGAAAGAAAAAAAATAATATAGAAAAAAAAAAAAAAAAAAAAAAAAAACAAAAAAAAAAAAAGCAAAAACAAAAAAAAAACAAAAAAAAAAAAAAAAAATAAAAAAAAAACAAAAAAAAAAAAAAACAACAACGAAAAATCACAACTATCAAAAAAAAAAAAAACAAAAAAAAAAAAGAAACAAAAAAAAAAAAACAAAAAAAAAAAAAACAAACAAAAAAAAAAAAAACAAAAAAACAAATAAAATAAAAAAAAAAAAAAAAAAAAAAAAAAAAAAATTGCATAAAAAATAAAAAAAAAAAAAAAGAAAAAAAAAAAACAAAAAAAAAAAAAAAAAGCAAAAAAACAAAAAAAAAAAATGCCAAACAAAAAAAAAAAAAAAAAACAAAAAAAAAAAAAAAAAGAAAAAAAAAACCTCAGTCGAAGGATTTAAAGTATTTGATAGTCAGTATATGCAGATAGAACTTCTTTACTCTCAAGGGAAGCACAACTATTTGAGAAACTGAGTAGTTAATCCTTGAAAAAGGACCGCTCCGAAGTCATCCATGTAGTTGTCTATGAGACAGCTCTTAGTTGATGGATGAACCATGTCACTCGAATGAATTTCACAAGGATTTTCTCTGCAAAGATTCTTAAATTGTAATTGCATATGAATATTGAACTCCCGAATTAGACTATTTGCTTCTAGTTAAATTATTTTCCAAGTAAAGTCTGGAGTTGCATTCTTCTGAGGGACGGGGTTTGAAAGTTCTCTTATCGGTGAATGATATTCACAAATGATTTCAAACTGCCCTCCTCCACCGTAAAACATGTCGCCGTCTTACGTAGAATTATGGCATTTTACGTTTGGGGCAAGTTCAGTCTCTAAGGAAAGTATAGTTTTAAAACTTCATGAATCTGCTATAGATGCCGTCGTCCATCGGACATAAGGCATGCAATTATGCGGCTGGTAAATTTCATTTTCATAAGCCATCAGGTGTCAGCCGCGAGACTGTTCTAAAAATAGAACAACGTGAAGTGAAGTCTTAGGGAAGATATAGGAGGTATTGATTTACGAAGAAAAGCAATCAGAATGTAGCCTTTGTTCACAATTTCAAACGAAGTCGAGGATCAAGACAGAAGTCATATCAACGCTAAAGTGAAAAATAGCTGTGACGGAATCGGAAATGGAGTTCCCAAGTGTGACAGCGGTAGGTGGAAGGTGGAAGACAGCAGCTGAAAATCGTCTCATCACGCCTTATGGAAGACAGACGTCTTATGAAGAATGTGCGAAAAGGCGAGTGACATGGAATATGGAAGACTCCTTTTCCTGTGTGACAGCGGCCTTCAGGTGCTATCACACTTGAGAGCTGAGAATTAAGATAGTCGGTTTATTGACTGCAATGAAATCACCATTAACACAGCGAAATGACTGCAATTCAAGAGGACTGATGAACGGATCAAGCATGGATGTCAACCAAGGTTAAGCAAGAAAGACAATGAATTGATTATGGAAGCAAAGGGTAGGCTCAACGTTTCGATATAATCTTTGTCAAGAGCATGGAACTGGAGCATTACATCAAAAGGTATTTATAGAAGGCAATACAGCGTAAGAGGTGGTTAATACTAGATTACAATGATGAAAACATGCATAAATTTGTAAATCATTCATGTCGACATGTCACAGATAAATATGTACAAGAGATGCAATACTGCTAATGCTAAATAAGTTTGCAGCTAAAAAAAGTTCCTTCATGGTTCAATTGCTTGTTCAGACTAGGGTTATACTTTTTAATAAATAACGCCTCCATAATATTCAGTTCAAAGTTATTGGACGCTTGTCCCAAGATTTTAAAGTTACTAGAGTTACAGCTACAGCTGACAGTTTAGCCTATGGATCCGAGATCGCAGATCCGATTTTTTGACTATGTTCCTTGATTCTAGCATTCCAAGTGTCTTAGAGTTCTACCAATATAAGTAGTGCGAGGATCAACCTCACAAGCATAAACTATATACGACACATGATTTTAGAAACCTTCGGAGTACGAGTCTTTGTTCGAAAAATTTTTTAACTTAATTTTATTGCAGGTGAAAAAACCCATCTGATATGTAACTCCCTTGTCAATTTTAACGAAAGATATTTTTGTAATCTTTTTTTAAAATAAACTGATTGAATACCAATAAAAAGGGATTTATATTACATTTGAGTGTATGTTATGTCTTCCGTACTTGACATGGTTCATTAAACTTTTTTCTCTTAAATAATTTTTAATAATGGTATTGATAAATTGCAACGGATATCCGTTGTCTTTCCTAAAAATGTTGGTGAGTTTCTCCATTTCTTCATGAAACTTCTCCAAGTGCAGCACTACTATGTATGCTCTAAATTTATCAGAGTGCACAGTAGGCCTCTTTTTCCCACTGTATAGGACAGTTAGCCCTTACAAATTCAAGAGTTAACCCCGTATATGTGGGTTTGTCCTATAAACAGAGAGTGACTATGCAGCTATCAGTGACATCCAGGGCTGATGGTACTAAGAAAGGTATAACTCTTCCCACCAACATTCAGCGGTGAACTTTCATGTTGGGATGCCATGAGTTTAAATAACTAAAGGTAAGATTCGATGGTCATCATCCTCAAAGATTAGCTAAAATGTCGTCAACATACCTTCACGTAGAACTTCAGGTTCCATACGATTGATGTTGAGAAAATTTGTTTCTAATTCACCCATAAATAGGTTTTACTAAGAGTGGGTGCTAGTGGGCTAACCCATACTAAGCACCGTCACATTGACGATAAAGGAGTGTTGTTTTAAAAGAGAAAAATGCTCCTGTCGCGAAGTGCAACAGCTTTTTGAATGTTTCTCTACTAAAAAGGAGGGTTTTGACATATCGGAGTTTGTAGACTTTATCACAAGCTAGTTCGATGATCCTCTTCTAGAGGAACGTTTCTAGTAAAAAGACTGACCACATCAAGCTAACAGTTTGGAATTTTCCCCGAGGAAGTTTATACTTATTAAGTCCTATCTAGAAGATCCGTATTTAATTTAGAACAGAAAACTCGTTAGGAATAGCTTTGACAATAAAATTGGTTGAGATATTTGGCTAAATTATACTCAGCAGTACCGAAGCTAGCGACAATGTCGCAGAGGGAACGATTTTCCTTATGTACCTTTAGCTGAGCCATATAATTTACCGCTACATGCTCCTTGAGAGTAATAAAGCAAAAACTTTGGATCAATGGACCCTTTTGACATGTTTTTGTTTATAAAAATATTTCACTTATTTTGTTGTTTAATAACCGGATGATCTAATACGTTGATCACTATGGTTGTACGGAATTGGGTGTGAACTTGCTAGAGTCCTCAACTAATATCGTTGAGGTTTTTTCAGTAGTCTTCGGTATTGATAACAGCAACACCGTTACCCTTATCAAAAGGGAGATTTTAATTTTGTCATTAGTTCTAAGAGACTTAATTTTACCGTTCAATGTTGTGCTTCCATATGCTTGTTTTAAGAGAAATTTTTTCATACGTTTGTTGTAATTTTTGTGTATGAAAAATTTCCTATCTAAACAGCATATGCGAGGCACAACATTGAAACGTGAAGTCCTCTTAGAACTAATGACAAAATTAAAATCCTCCCTTTGATAAGGGTAACGGTGTTGCTGTTATCAATACCGAAGACTACTTGAAAAAACTCAACGATTAGTTGAGGACTCTAGCAAGTTCACACCAATTCCGTACAACCATAGTGGATCTACTAATTAGATCAACCGGTTATTAAACAACAAAAATAAGCTGAAATATTTTTTAAACAAACATGACAAAGGTCCAGATCCCAAAAGTTTTTGCTTCTATTCTCCTCAAGGAGCAGTAGCGGTAAATTATATGGCTCAGCTAAGGTACTAAGGAACATGTCCCTCTGCGACCCATTGTCGCTAGCTCGGTACTGCTGAGTATAATTTAGCCAAATATCTCAACGCAATTTATTGGTCAAGCTATTCCTAACGAGTTTTCCTGTTTCTAAATAATACGGATCTTCTAGATAGACTTAATAAGTATAGCTTCTCGAAATTCCAAACTGGTTAGCTTGATGTCAGTCTTTTTACCTAACGTTCCTCTAGAAGAGGTCCATCGAACTAGCTTGTGATAAGTCTACAACTCCGATGTGTCAAAACCTCCTTTTAGTAGAGACACATTCAAAAAGCTGTTGCACTTCGCGACAGAGGCATTTTCCTCAATTTTAACAAACTCCTTTATCGTCAATGTGACGGTCTTAGTATGGGTAGCCCACTAGCACCCACTCTTAGTAACCTATTTAATGGGTGAATTAGAAACAAATTTTTCTCAACATCATCGTATGAACCTGAAGTTCTACGGAGGTATGTGACACATTTTAGCCATCTTTGAGGATGATGACTCATGAATCTTTCTTTAGTTATTTTTAAACTCATGCATCCCAACATGAAGTTCACCGCTGAAGTTGGAGGGAAGAGTTTACCTTTCCCTGAACATCAGCCTGGATGTCACTGATAGCTGCATAGTCACTTCTGTTATAGGAAAACCCACAATATACGGGGTTAATCTTGAATTTTTAAGCGTAACGTCCTATACATGGAAAAGAGGCCTACTGAGCACTCTGATTAAATAGAGCATACAATAGGGTGCTGCACTTGGGAGAAGTTTCATGAAGAAATGGAGAAACTCACCACATTTTTAGAAACAAACGGATATCCGTTCAAATTTATCAATAACATTATTAAAAATTATTTTAAGAAAAAGTTAATGACCATGTCCAAGACGGAAGACATAACATACACTCAAAGCAATAAAATCCTTTTTTTTTGGTATTCCATCAGTTTATTTTAAAAAAGATTACAAAATATCTTTCGTAAAATTGACAAGGAGATACATATCAATGGGTTTTCACTGCATTAAAATTAAGAAAAATTTTTCGAACAAAGACCGTACACCGAAGGTTCTAAAATCAGTTCGTATATAGTATGCTTGTGATGTTGATCGCGCACTACTTATATAGGTATAATACTAAACACCTGAATGCTAGAATCAAGAACATAGTCAAAAAATGTCTGGATCTCGGATCATGCAGGTAAACTGTAGCTGTAGCTGTAACTCTAGTACTTTAAAATCTTGGACAAGCGTCCAATAACTTTGAACTGAATATTATGGAGGCGTTTTTATTAAAAAGTATAACCCTAGTCTGAACCAAAAAAAAAAAAAGAGCACTTGAACCATAAGAACTTTTTTTAGCTGCAAACTTATTTAGCATTAGCAAGTATTGCATCTCTTGTACATATATTATCTGTGACATGTCGACATGAATGATTTTACAAATTATGCATGTTTTCATCATGTAA
>CAJQUW010013918.1:0-23959 GCA_907163375.1 Prostheceraeus crozeri | reverse complement strand
GCAAGTCAAGGATTACAATTTTCAGCAAATTACGTAAACGAGACAGCCTTTTTTCCGGGGGGAGGTAATTCGTTGAAAAATTCAATAATAATGAAGTGTACGGGACCATGATGCTCTGAATTGTGTATGCATAGAATTTTGTCTTTTTCTTAGAATTTATTCCTTACTGCTTGTTGTTAAACTTTTAGTCAAACATTCGAAGGGCTGATTTTCAAGCTTCATTATGAAATGATTAATAGTGAGCCACTAATAGAGTGGCATTAAATCATATTCTATCATAACATCTCATCTACAAATTCGTTAGATATTTTGAAAATGGTGTTCGCTATTTTACTCCTATAATTGGAAATAGTCAGTATTTTTCCTCGACCAAGAATTTGGCGATGAAGCATTTTGGTCTTGTATTAGTTGGTGTAGGTGAAAACATTGTTAATGACTGTAAGAGCGAGCTGTGACATGTAAGAGCCCTACATTTATTAATGAAACTGAACATTTTGATCAGATATCAAGTACTATGGTTCATTACATCCAGAAGTTCAATAGAAACCATGAAGCACAAGTACAGTATAATTATTGGGCTGGTGCAATACACGGCGGTTATTCTTTCTTTAGATTTCCGTAGATCTGTTGGGAGCGAATTGTAGACCCTGCTGCAAGTACTAAGTATTAATCACAGAATGATTTCACTTAAACATAACAAATTCTCCGACTTCGATTCTTTCGGCTCAGTAGATGATGGACATGTTCCAGGAGAAACAAGGAATGGCGTCATCGAGACAGATTATTGCCAGTTTCTATATGATGAATTTTATTTGTTAGAATAATCTACATAGTCGTAAGTCAATCAACACTTTGCTCCATAGCGAGTAGCTAGAAAAGTCTGGCCTCTATACCCTGATTTTTTCGAAAAGGAAACAACTATAAAGGCAGTCTCCTTTTGTTCAACTTGCATCAATTTGTGCTTTGTTGTATTATGATGAAATAATACATTTTTTGTAGCTTTTCAAGTACATTTCAATACTCACAATGTCGCAGATCATGCATATGATTTGTATATATAATCATGCATCGAAAAGTCCAACTATTTCAAATACTTTGTTGAATACTGATGCCGCCGATTCTTATGGATTTTATTATAATAATAATTTGTATATTGAAGAAAGCAAATACTCTAATGCTGGAAATCATAGAGTCCATAAGTACACTCGTAATGAAATCAAATTCATGCCACAAAGCAACAAAGAGTAAGTGACAATAGTGGTAATGAAAAAAAAGTGAAAAATGCATCTCACAGAAACCACTGTTGAAAAACTTTATCATTATAATCATGAAGCACTTGATATGATGCGCGGATAGTATCTTTGGGTGACGGAATTTCTGTGAATGGGACATGCGAGATAACGATGAATGATGAATAGGATGATTAAAGTCACCAATCAAATGTTCAAAAAGTTTGAAGCCTATTATCGCTCTTCTGTGCGAAAGATCAACATAAGCGGAGCAAATCTTTCCGCAAACATAGCATGAGGAAATTCTTATTTTGGTCAACAAACAGGAGCTTCATACTCGAGGATGCTTCTGATGCAATACTGATACATCTGTGCTAATTCATTGGTGGTCAGATAATCTCGAAATTGCCGTTATGCATGCAGAGCTGGAGAAATTCCACTGAAATTTTTTAATTCCAATTCCAGAGCAGAAATTTCAATTCCAATTCCAGTCGAAACAGTTCAATTCAATTCCAATTCCATAATGAGATTCAATTCCGAATTCCGATAATTGCATGACGCGTATATGTTAATGTATCTAAAGTTTCCTCGTTTCAATCTAACCCATGTGCCCGTATCCTATCCTCGTTATTCCTGTGTGCCGTTCCCTGCGTCGTTCCTATGTGCGTTCTCATGTTCATAGTTCATATTTCTTGTGTACATGTACATGTATATATGTAGCCGGTCAGCCTACGCCATTTTCGTTTCGTAAACGAGATATTCAACATCTTGTGAAAAAGAGAAAAGAAAATTAACGGTCAGCAAAGAATCAAACGCTTAGAGAGAGAGCATAGAAATTAACAGTGCTAGAAAGTCCTAGAATGGAAATTGCATGAAAATTAGGGCACACGCCGGGGGAACTAAGTTGGGGCAAAACGCAAATTGTGCGAGCTGGTTTCCATGTTTTCTTATTTGTATTTATATTTATCAAGCCAAATTGTGATCTGGATTGCTGCCCTTTGTCCAAAGATCATACACAAAAGCAATAGTGAATTTACAAAATACTGCGGCGACAGGATGACAAAGAAAGAAATCCTTTAAAACGTTCTGTACGTTCATCATTTTGAAATATCGCTCCTATAATCTATCAAGAATATTATCAGTCACATATGCAACTTGCAATGTCGATTTACAGAACATACATTGCTCCAGCTTGAAATCAGAGGTCAAGAAATCTCAGAGTATTCATTTTATTTGAAAGGGCTCCCCTGTTCACTATATTTGAACAATTTTCAAAATCTTTACATGCTTTCGAATATCAGCTTCCAAAATATCATCACACTATATCACATGTGTTCATTTAATAATTAATTGAAAAGTTCCAGCGACTATTCACTTATCTGAGAAATTATTGTCGGTGAAGAAGCTTTCAATGTGTTTATTCGACAAAAGCGCTAGGTTTCTTAACCGTATGAAGATCATCCTATAATCAGAAGTTTTTCTATTGAATTCTTGAGATATTCTTAAAACCAGTGCACCGCCCACTTTCAATTATGACTTTGTGGACCAATTTTTAATTCGAATTTTGAAAAATAGTTGTTAATGACTGCTGCAAATCGACACAATATACCAACCCAGGGAATAGTAGGCTATACCACATGAAAACAATGCCACCATCTCACTTAATATTGTCTTCATAAAAATCCTGCATTAATTTGCTGCCAACAACTTCCACAACCAACTTGGCAAATAGTTTGACTATGATACAATGTTTTAGATCGAATCTGATCTACAAACCATAGATTTTTCCATGTGCCATCATTGTACATAGCAAGATATCAAACTTCCATTCTAGTGTACTATTATCTACTTCTATGAGAGAGAGAGAGATGCGAATAAATATATTAATAAACTGACCGAAGAAAGAAATTCATTGTGCGAATAACGTGTTTGTTGTTGAAAGAAAAAACGACGATAAAAATGATATCATGAAAACTGATTAATGGTCCATGTTAAAAAAGGAGATTAAAAATTCCGTGATAAGAACGAAATGTGGTCGGGTCGAAAGCTAGCGAGCAGAGATTAAAGGAAACTCTTTCAATTTTCAAAAGAAAGTGGATTTATCGTCAAGTATCAAAAATTTGCATAAATTAGAGACGATGAGAAATTGAAACAACAAAAACTACCAACAACACACGACATCTTCAGCAGCTGTTAGGAGAACTCCGGGCTCTCGCGGTGTAACTTGACTAGAGAAGTAACAACTACAACTGCCTACCAGCGAACAACAACACAGTAGCGTATGTGGCAACACATCAACGAGCGCGATTGAAGATTGACGGTATAAGTGACACTGATATTCATGATATTTATGATATTATTTTGGTATAAGTGAGTCCGATCGAATTGAAGTGAATTCAACATCAAGAAGTGAACTGCAAGTTTAAAGTTTTTCTTTTATCGTAGAGTATCGTATTTGTATAACTATAGTCTTGAAAATTAATATTGTCAATTGTTGTGATTGGAAGTTGAATAATATATCATGTCATTGCCATTTTAATTGAATCATTAATTATTAGAATAATTTGTTGACACTGTCTATATTGTGATTTGAACTGACAGGCTGCCCTTTAATTCAGGGTTAATTTTCCTCTTTCCAAACCGATTGTTTTTCGTGTGTACAACAATTAAGTTAATCTCCCATTTTTGTGCTTATCCAATCAATAACTAAATTCAACAATTGTTTTATTTTGATTAATTATCTTACATGATAAATAACTAAATAGCAGATTGAACAAATATGATTATCTTTTCATTGTTTGCTTAATTGCTGAATTAATATTGTCCGGTGGCTGTAGGCCCATCAAAGTCACAATTAGCACCCTTTATTCAACAATAGAATAAAAGTAGCTCTATCGATCTATCTCTCTCTTATCTCTGCGTGCAGTTAACACAACGGTCGAATACTGTGATTTCAATTTTTGTACAAATAGATTTATCACAGGTCTATCGAAAAAGTGGAATTGAGGTTTATCAAGGTCAATTCCAATTCCGGTAGATTTAAATATCGTCAATTCCAATTCCAATTCCGACTTTTCCAACTCTGTATGCATGTATGCGATATGCCGCTCGCTTGCAAATATGGTTGACATGAATGTCCCATTTGAAAGACTCAGGAAAGTGAATTCCTTGAATTTTCATACTTTCATCATTTGAATACAATGCAGCCGCATCTGAACTCAGCGAATTACTATTATGTTTATTTTATATCATTACTATTGTACTAAGTAATAATTAATCTATATTAATATTAATCTACACCGATGACGGCAAATAAGCCAGAAACGTTTGTAGTTCCCGTAATGATTTAAGTCAGATTTGTTCTCACCTCTTGAATTTTTACTAAGTAATAGGCTAGTTCTTCACTGTGATTTATAAAAACTGGCATTCATATCATCCGCCTGTTATGACTTTTGAATTACTTTGATATCGATGGAATAGGTAAGCCTGCAACTATTATCTTCAGCATCTTCGATCTTGACCTTGCGCCTAGAACACATTAATTTCCTTTGTAAATATATTATTTAGTGCATTGTCTTGATAACTACCGACTACTTGATGAGAACATATGATAATAATTTAGGTGTGGGTATATTTTTGTTCAATGGAAATCACCAGATGAGTCAACATGAATTTAAGAAAGTCACATTTTCAAGACGTTTCCTATTTGTCAACAAAGTCACGATAGAGAAAGAAGAGAGTAAACATATTTTAGACACTAGTAATTCCTCGCAATTCTTCATTTAGTAGATGATAGACATATAGGAAAAACGAATTTTTCCGTAGACGTGTTCGACTAAAAGGAACGAAAAATTTGTTTCTTAGCTTTCGGATGATGCGGGTAATTTAGTACATGCTAAATCACAGATTCCATCAAATGAAGTCACTATTCAAATTCATTTTGATAAAATCAAAAGGTAATTTCTTGCACGATGCATTTAGTCAATAGTATTCCCTCATTGTAGTACGTCCGTATGTGCAAACTTGGGTGTCATTACTAAACTATTTCAGCCTTGGATTTGTTATTTGTTTTCTTTTTCTCTCAAGGATATGAAAATAATTGGTTGTTGCTACCATAGTGACCACCGCTGCGCCATTTAAGCGCATTGCGCTATTTGTACTTTTTTCGCAAATTTCGCAACTTTTTTTGCCTTAACCGCGCTATTTTTTTTGAACCGCAACGAATTTGTCCTTCTCGAAGTTTTATTTTAGATTTTATCCAAAAGTAGGCAAGCTGGCTTTTCATTAGTCGGTATTACCTAGTTTAATGTTCCGATATGTATGTCGAATGGAGTAGGCAGGTTTCACATCTCCACAATTCTGTCTCCGGATGCTTTCGCCATCGAAGCAAAATCTGAAGGAAGTATTTGAAATACCCCAGCGCTATGTGATCTATTTCTAAGAAAGAGTCAGTTATTTGACAACATATCATATTCAATTTAACCATCCTGTTCATGTCAAGATGCATCATCATCGCATGCTTGCTACAATGCATGATAGGCAAGTATTATGATCAAACTCGAAGCGAGACGTGGTGCAACATAATTGTAGCGCAACGGACATTTTTGTGTAAGCTATCATGCAAAATGGGAAGCTAATATTATTGGTGAATACATCGACAAGTACTTAACAGTTTCCACTTTCACGAAGCATCATTATGTAGCATCGCTTACGGTCAGAACAAATTGATTAATAAAGATCCAATTAAATGCTAAATTTCTGTTACGGACATAACATGTGGTCCAGCTTAAAGAGGTCCGAAAAATTCAACAATTCTATTTGCAATCTCAGACCAATTCTTCGGTTGATATCTCAAAAGAATCAAAGCCCTCTTTGTTGTTAGTGATAACCGACCGGTTAGGAAGAGATATCGGTTGTTGACTGCGACCTTCCGAAATTGAGATCGTCCTGACGTTCGAAATATTGTGATTCATCGTATAATAATTCGGCTACTTTTTATTTTATGCGTCTATCTTGAGTATCGCATGCCTTGTACATGTATTTCGATAATACATTGATCGTCGATATCAGTCGCCGGTCATGGATCATATATTGTACCGGCCATAGAAAAATAAATTGGTTGAACCACATTGCTTATGATAGTTTGTAATAAGTCTTGAGATCAAGTTGAAATATGAAAATACATCTCTATTCATTCGAGTTTCGTATTTTCACGATGATTTCAAGTTTTTGGAATAATTGTAATCTACGGATTTTTATGTTAATTATTGGATTTTTACAAATTTTTCTTTCCTTTTCAGGATCTTTAGACAGAAATGGGAACAACCAACCATCATCGTGATTATTCCTGCTTACATTATGTCATAGTGCATTTTGTCACGTGACTCAAATCGGAGTTCTATCAGCTTTGATATAATACTAGCATTTCAATGTTCTGATTATTTCATCTGTATTTCTATCATTGTTAAGTTTCATTAAGTTGGAAATGACTGTTGTCGAGTTTGCATTTGTTGCCTTTATATTTGACATTCATAGAAATTAGATCATGGTGCGATTTGCATATGAAAAATCTATAACAAACGCATATACTATAACAAACTCAACCTACTGAACACTTGAATTAGCCTTGATCGAACACTTTGTGTTTTCTTTGTTTTTTCACTGATGAATGATTCCTTCTACATCTAAATCTGTTAGCTGTGACCAATCAGAAATGAAGTCCATCAGATTGACTTACGTAGAGAAATTCCTTGTTTTGACCGCGATCGCTTGCTGTACAGGCTTAAATTTAGTGAACTTGCTGAACTCAGTTTTGACCAAATTTGAGCCTTAACAGCAATTTCGATCGCGTAGAAAAACAAGGAATTTCTCTACGTAAGTCCTGTTTCATTTAAAGTCATAGCTGGCAGTTGAGAGAGAAGGTTAATATCACTCATTTAAGTTGAATTAAGGAAGTTAAGGTGCAATTTTCTGGCTATGCCTATTGATAAATAGATAAATGTACAAGATGAATGTACACTTCATTAAGTTAACCATAGACACAAAGAAATTTTCGGCATGACCATTCTCATGAGTTGAAGAAAAATGTTGAGCGGATGATTGTGTGACTTATTGATTACCGGTATTCATCAATGATTTTATTCGTTCTTAGACAATGCAGAGGTCCTAAATTTAAGAACAAAAATCAGGGGCTACTGCGCAGACAGTGAGTTGGTAGTGACATTGCAAATTCCAATAATCTAGACAAGTTTAACTAAACTAGACAAGTTTTTTGTCTTACAAGAAATCTTGTCTCATAGTTGTCATAATAAAAGTTGTTCCAATTTCTCTTTTTTGCACTCCAAAAGTTATGTTCTCTTTTTGAAATATCAATAAATTCCTGTGTAATTTTAAGCTTAGGCATACATGTCGATGTTTTTCTAATTTTTCCGAGATACTTGCGTCAGAAATATTTTTCTGAATAAGAATCTTTTACAATTGATTGGTGTCTGTTGTAAAATATTTACTTCTAGATGTTTTTTATCGGTTATCTTGAATTCATCATTTCGCTGTATTTGATGTTGCATCATATCATGCATTTCAGTGAGTATTAATCAAAGCTGATACAAATAGACTGATCCATCTATCTTCATTGTCATGACTTTTATCATTTTCATTGACTTTATTATTCCTGTCATTTATGGTTGTATTGTGTAAATGATATATTCTATGAATCACCATATTCTATTCATTGTAATATATTTTATGCAGCATTGATTATATTTTCGGCCAACTGAAGGGGCGTTACTGTTTTAACCATAGATGGGCGCGATTCGGAAAAATGAAGTTCCGATTCACGATTATTCAATTCATATTAATCATCTTAGTACTCCATCAGATGTTCAAATCAACTCGATCAATTCAAATTCAAATTTTTAGAACAGGGATGATAAAAAAAGATGACAGGGCACAATTGCAGCTGACAATTTTGGGACGAAGTTTAATTACGAGATCGGTAATAACTTAGAATGCCTAGTGGTATGAAGGGATCTATCCAGTGGGGCGAAGCTTAATTGCTATATCGGTAATTTTTGAATGTCAACCAGTATAAAGGGATCTACCCCATTGGGACGAAGCTTATACGATTTCGGTAATAAATTAGAATGCCTATTGGTGTAAAAGGGGCCAACCCAGTAGGCCTATACATGAGACAGAAAGACCCGTAGGCCAACGCTTAATAGACGATGGAGAGATGAATTGCTACTGATTTGAGACACTTGACGAAGGATAACGAGCGACTGCATTTGTTATCATCCGTGAAGTCGACATTCCAAATCAAATCATGAGAAAATATCACATCTAAAATTTTCAAATGTTGAACTTCCTTCCCTCGCCCAGCCAAGGTATTCTTCTATACGCGGACAGCCAAGGGTGACTTTTTGAATCACTTTTGCCTATACGTAATACAGGTATGATTTCCCGTTAAGACAATGTATTTATTCTAAGTAAAGCCTTTTGAAGGAGATTTTTGACGAGAGTAAGGTTGTTGACCAAATACAAATATACCAGATATTTCGATTATACATAGACAGCCAAGGGTGATTTTATGAATCACCCCTCAAAAACCAAGCATTTTATGTAGTCCAATATAAGCTTATTTCACGTTGGGACCTAATCTTTATGGTGTAAGCGGACAAAAACACGACTATAAATCCAAGAATATCTATTTGATAGAAATACATCTTCAGATGCACTGCAGACATTTGACCGAAGTTATGTGACCACAAACTCGTGAGGTACAGTCAGCACAATAATTTTGTGAGATTAGCTGCTTTTGTCGGTTTACCCGCTTCTTTACACCGAAAGCATATTTGCAAAAATTGAGACGCTCCTTGATTCGATGCAACGTTCGGTTGACCTGTTATTCCGCACAGAAGTTTTACTGTTTCTGTTTGAAGCCCAGTGTGATGCTCGGGACGATTTATCATATTCTGCATAGCAAGCTCTTCTGCCAATTTGAGCAGCATTTGTCTTCGTCTGTTCTTTATTGGAGTTGCATGCCATTCTGGATGCACGAAATGATTCAGTTAGTGTGATTGGTATGCTAAGAGAATCAGCTTTCATTTGAGAGTAACGTATGATAGCTTGTGTTATTTCCGGGGTCCAAAATAGTTTCCAAGTCTCCAATAACGTTTCCTTCTTCGAATCACATGTTGGTCCAACTCTCAAGCGAAGCACGTTGGCTGCACCTCGCCGTCTTTCAATTGGTGGGTCACGGTGCCACATTTCCCCATCTTTGTCATGATAATCATTTCTTCCAAGATCTTGCATATGAGTTCGTTGAGAAAGTATTGGAGGAGCCTCGTCATCCGAGTCGGAACTTTCACTTGATGACACATGACCACCAGACCTTGCATGAATATCAGCAATATGTATCATCTCGTCTTCTTCAGATTCACTGGTACTTTCATTGTCGATAGAGAACAAAGAACGCGTTGCACTCGCAGCTGCTGCTCTTGTCGGCCGCGAAGATGCCATGATAATGACGAAGAATGAAAGTGCAAGAAAGCAGCAGTGGTATCGCTGACTGAGAGTCACAATAGCCAATGAAAATAGTTCGGAATGCGATCACTTGTAACTAAATCGGTATGTACAGCCAAAACGCGTGCACTTTCCGTGTAGACAAGAATGTCACAGTCAGACAGCAGCAGCAAGCGAGGGACGAGCACAATTCACGAAGCGTAGGCGGGCGCCACACACTCACACATTCAGCGAGCGACGGGCGAGCAGAGTTGACTGCGCGCTACAGATGCACTTATTTATTGTCCTCTACTTCAGCAAAATCTACTGGAGAAGGAAAGATGTTGTTTAGACCAGTTCTGTGTATTATTGTACAACATACCCATACAATAAAAGTCACGAAATATAGGCCCGCACTGATGCGCATAGCAAAAAATATATATGTGAATATATTAAGGTGACTCTCAGAATCACCCTTGGCTGTCCGAGGAGTGCTGTTTGATGATGAGTCGGATTGCGATCAATGTGAGAATTCCTACTGAGGTGGGTGAGGTGAATAAGACCCACTTGCTAGATCTCGGAAACTGCTTGACGAATTTAAGCGCAACAAAAAAGAAATGAAAATATATCTAATTTCAAATAAATGTCAGAAGTTTTATCGATTTTGGTCAAGTGGATCAGATTCTACAGCATCTCAAAAAAAGTACATTCAAATTTCCTCTTTGATCTAATATTTGCTCTTCATTTGTTTAAGGATTTCATGACCCAAATATTGATGTAGATGAGCTCTTATTAACATGGAAAATTATCTCTATCGTATCCTCTCTATGACCTTGATTTTTGAGTTCGGGAAAGCACGAAAAACACTGATTATAAAACGATGTCAATGTAGCCGATAAGGCCATACAAAATGCTGGTAATAGGGCGGCCCGAGGCTAGTTGTTACACGGGGCAAGTTGTTACAGTTGGCCTACAGTGAAAACTACAAAGCGAAATCTGACGCGTAACTAGCAAAAGATGAACCTTTATTGACGCATTATTTTCCCCATGAAAGAAGTTTTTTATATTATGTAAAGATTATTTATTATATTTTGTGAACTACAGATTAAAAAATCGTATTTTCCGTCCTTCGAGTTCCTTTTCCGCGTCTTTTCCCGCACATTGTTCCCACAAACTCCAACCATTGGATCGAAGGTCTACGGTCCGTTGAAGAAATATTATAATGCTTCATGTGATTCTTGGCAAAAGGTGCATCCTGGCAAAACAATGACGATCTATGATATACCAAAAATTGCCAGCGATGCTTGGTCACGAGCTTTGTCCCCATTGAATATTCTAAGTGGCTTTCGAGTGTCTGGAATTTTCCCTTTTAATCGACATTGACGACGAATTTTTGCCTGGTTACACAACCGATAGACCTTTGAGTCCACCGGTTCTCGTTGAGCATGAGGAAGATAGCCAAATTGCTCATCTGTCTTTCGATAGGCCATGTCATGATGATAATCTTTTACCGCAGCGCTTTACAACGGATCAGTCTCTAAGTGACATGCCAGGGACATCTCGGCACAGCATTGATCATCCAAATGAGTCAAGCCCAGGTCTGGACATGGCTGCAGTTCTGCAGGTGTCTCCAGAAATGATTCGACCGTTCTCCAAGGCTCTGCCAAGGAAAAGTAGACCTAACGGCAGAAAACGAAGAACCGAAATTTTGACTAGTTCACCGATAAGGAAGAAGCTGTTTGAAGAAAAGAAGCAAAAGGGAGAAAATGGGCCTGCGAAAAATGCACGTATCACGAAGAAGAAGCAGCGCGCTGAAAGCAGGGCAGTTACTCCGAAGAAAATATCTGCTTGTTTTGTGGCGATACGTTTGAAAACTCTGTACCTGGTGAAAAGTGGGTTCAGTGTATTGAATGCGGTGATTGGGCCCACGCGGACTGCACCGAGAATGAAGGGCCTTTTGTATGTCATATGTTTGCAACTTATAAACATATAGAAATCTTAGTGAGTGTGCGTTTGAGAATGTTTTCTACTATCCTCATATTTTTTTAGTCATATTTCTCATGCTACCGGGTTTGGTATATTAATAGAATGAAACATTTGATGGACGATATAATTATAACGTCGTTTGTAACAAACTTGCCCGAATTGCTGTAACACTATTCCTCGTATGGGGCAATTTGTTCCAAAATTTTTACTTGTAATTACCTGTTTGCCCAGGGAATAGTATTTAGTTTTTCTTCATTCTACTGCATGTACATTATGTCTCACGATCTAAATATGTTTCAGCAAAGAAATTAGGCTAAAAGCACAAATACTTCGGTCACAATCTCAAAAAAATCAAAAATTGTAACAACTAGCCCCGGTCTTCCCTAAGTCCGGGCCTATCACAGTATAATCAGTACTCCGAAAATCCAACGAAAGTCAGATCCACGTAAACATAAGCGCAGTTTTACGTAGAGAGTACAACTTCTTACAAAAGAACTTTTTACTAATAAAAAGCGCTTTAAGCAAGCACCTGTTCAATCCAAGAAGCAAAACAGTAGGCCCAAGATTAGTTTCAGAAAAGATGAGCAAGCTGGCAATGAATCGTGGGATTGCAAAATTTGTGAGGAAGATGAAAAGTTAGATAGGCCTATGAGACAGTGTATGGCATGTGATGACTGTTTGGGTGCACAAAAGATTGTGTTGGTTTAAGTCATGGAAGTGACAAGGATAGTTCCCATTGCTTGTCCTGACTGTTCCAGTGTAGGCCTATAAAGTCGAGTGTTTATGATTGATAATACAGTAGAGATCGAGATTATATTATCTATATGATTACCAAATACAAGGTTTTACCATCAGTAATTGTTTTTTTCCTCGTGTTAAAAATATCTTTTGTTTTTCAATTAAAGTCGATGTATTTGAATGAACAATTTTGGTTTTTCTTTTTTACATAGGCGCTTTAACTTACATGTAATTCCTAACTCTGAATTACGAGAACATATTAGATCTAATCTCATTTTACCAATTTGGGTACCAGAAGGTGAATCCATTGTATAGGCTATAGTCAGATGTTAGAAATGACTGATAAACTACGTAAATTGAATACATTAAATGAAACAAAAGTGGGCCTTTACCTTCACGTGTCGGTAATGAGGCCCACTCGGTGATTTTTCATCTTTTTGCTCGTACACCAGAAGTTTCGCAATAATCGACATGAACTTCTAACACATGTCAACTGCACCAGAAATAGATAATTTGAATATGAATTCGCAGCATTTAATCAAAAATTCAAAATTGTAGAGCTCTAAGTCTATTAGGTGGACCTTATTCACCTCACCCACCTTATAGGTGAATTCCATTTGTTCGTTCGTTACATTGTGCACACTATCAGCACTTCTGGGTAAATCCAATTTATTCCATAACATTTCTGTCTTTTCAACTTTGGGTCTCAGATTTCCGTGAAAATTTGCATATATACTCATTGTTTTACGCTGAACACGAAAATCTTAGCGGCGACCACACCAAATAACTTCCATAGAAAAAAACTTTCCATAGAAATCTAGCACTTTTAAAATGCCATTTTCTTCTACATCTCGGTCAGAGGACAAATTGATCTCAGATAGATAGATGTCGAACAGGAAACTCTTCGGCTTCTGCAGTTGGGTTGCTGATAAGACTGGGAACTTAGGGCGAATACTTGAATGTGTAAGACGAAGTGATCTAAATGTAATTGCATACATCATAATGTCCTTTGACCGAGACCCGTGTCTGACCGAGATGTAGATGTACAAGATGAATGTACACTTCATTAAGTTAACCATAGGCACAAAGAAATTTTCGGCATGACCATTCTCATGAATTGAAGAAAAATGTTGAGCGGATAATTGTGTGACTTATTGATCATTACCGGTATTCATCCATGATTTTATTCGTTCTTAGACAATGCAGACGTCCTGAATTTGAGAACAAAAGTAGTAAGAAAACGGCGAACACTCGACCGGCGCCCCCCCCCTCTGGAACGACAGAGGTTGTAGTCTGTCGTGGTGTGCCGGCCAGGTGGGTTCACAAAATGTTCGCTGACGTCCCCCCCCTCTGGAACGATAGAGTGTCGTGGTGGACTTGGGCGACCGCCAGGATTAGTCTTGAGGCTATAGTGTGTGATGTTTTTGGTGCAATCTGCTGAATGTTGGGTTGTAAAATGGGTTGTTTCGAGTGGAAGGAGTGGTCGGATGAGAAAACGGAGGTCGGATTCGTATTCAGCGTGAAATTCTGCATCGGTATGGTGAGTTTCAAGGCAATCGGTGAGAAAAAATTTTCAACATTTTTCGAAAAACGACAGAGTTAGAATTTGGGACGTTTTGGTGTGTAGCGTCAAAACGAAGCATCGGATGAGAAAACGGAGGTCAGATTCGGATTCAGCGTGAAATTCTGCATCACTATGGTGAGTTTCAAGTCAATCGGAGAGAAAAAATTTTCGGCTGACGTCCCCCCCCCTCTGGACAGCTTGCTTCGATTTTGGCTTCCAGTGGACGGATTTTGTCGTGCGATAGCTCGTTTGAAAGCTAAGAGTGAGACAAATTCAGTGAAAGAATCGGCTTGTTCCTATCTGTCTTCCTTCAAAAGTTAGAGCGGTTACAAGATTTTAGGTCGGAGCTCGCTCACCTGAAAAAATCCTAAGTGTCAGAGTGACTTTGTATGGGTAAAATTTTGAAAATTTTCCAAAGTGTGGAATTTCGACCTGGGACCGTCACCAAAACATTTTTCATCAAATTTTGAAATTTCACTGACGTCCCCCCCCCTGGACAGCTCGCTTCAATCTTGGCTTCCAGTGGACGGATTTTGTCGTGCGATAGCTCGTTTGAAAGCTAAGAGTGAGACAAATTCAGTGAAAGAATCGGCTTGTTCCTATCTGTCTTCCTTCAAAAGTTAGAGCGGTTACAAGATTTTAGGTCGGAGCTCGCTCACCTGAAAAAATCCTAAGTGTCAGAGTGACTTTGTATGGGTAAAATTTTGAAAATTTTCCAAAGTGTGGAATTTCGACCTGGGACCGTCACCAAAACATTTTTCATCAAATTTTGAAATTTCACTGACGTCCCCCCCCTCTGGACAGCTTGCTTCGATTTTGGCTTCCAGTGGACGGATTTTGTCGTGCGATAGCTCGTTTGAAAGCTAAGAGTGAGACAAATTCAGTGAAAGAATCGGCTTGTTCCTATCTGTCTTCGTTTAGATGTGAGACGCCATTTAAGATTTTGGGACATTGGCGAAAAACGACAGAGTTAGAATTTGGGACGTTTTGGGCTGTAGCACCAAAACGAAGGCTCGGATGGGTAAACGGAGGCCAGATTTGGAATCAGCTTGATGTTATTGTCCAATGAGGATCATCATCCAATGAGAATCAAGCATTTCTTTATAAATAGCGAGCCTTCCACAGTGAGAATCATTCCATCGTTGAATCACACGAGTGACGGACGCACATTTTCTCTCTCTCTCTAGTTCCTTGTTCTATTATCCAACTAAAATGGTAAGTCGCTACTTCCCTCCCTCTCCTCCCTTGAACGTAAACTTAATACAATCTTTTTTCATTTTCAGGCATCTACTCCATCTGCTGCACTAGTAGGACAAAATGGCGGTCAAACGTTACAAGGTTCGCTACGGTCAGATCATCTACAACTGAGGCCAGTGGAAGAAACATCCAAGGTACATAATCCTACACCGCTACAGCGTAAATTTAAACAAGCCTTGCGTTATGATGATCATAGCGTAGTACTCCAAACGGGAATGCTCCCTTCCACGGATGTCAAGATAATGCACAATCAGTATGGGGACTACATACTGATCCCCGTGAGTCCGTACATTCGCCACCAACTTGATATTATTGAGGAGTACGTGACATTAAATATGGACATTCCTACTCCTCTTGCTCAAGAGTGGAAGGCGAGAGATGACAAGGATACTCCCTATAGAAAGATTTGGGATGGTAATCACATTTGCCTACCGGTATCACATTGGTGTACTTACTATAAGAAGGATGAAGATCATTCAATACCCATCAGATGTGATGAGCTCGGAGAAGGTACTTGGGATATCCTTTTCAAAGTGAATGGGCTATATTATGGTCGACACAAGGATAATAAAATAGCCTCTCTCTCCATGCATATGGAATCCATCCTATATATTCCAAAACCACCCAACGTGGACGACATAATTGATCAAATCCTTAACAGCAGTGGTACGAAGCGCAAGTCGGAGAAGAATGCTACATCAAAACGCAAATCAAAGAAGGAGAATTACTAGTCCTTTCCTAACTCTACCCTATGACAATTCGCTTATGTGCTTTGAGTGTCGTAGACGTGGTCTTATTAGATACATTTTACTTCTTCGTTGCCATCATATCATTTGTGTATTTTGTCGTGAAAAGCATCGATGTAATTCTTCATTTTGTAATATGTTATAGAACGTTTCCTTAGATGTGTAAATTTCCGTTTTAGGCTTCTATCATCATTTTTATGGATTGTGAGGGTGAACCTGTACAGGTTTCTTGTGACAGTGCTCTTCTTATTGACTTTAAACGATGGTTAGCTGCTTTCAATGTTATACGCATCTTTTGTAATAATCCTGGTAAGGAGAGGAAAGTATTTCCCAATCTAATCATTGATGATATTTTGCTCCCGCCTTGGGATAGTAGAGTGAATCAACATTATCATGAAGTCACGAAACGTTTTAAGGATTTGTGTGTTCCTATTTTGTCTGTTCGTTGTAGTAGCTACGTTCATAACCAATGCTTCTTTCCTCCTTACCTCAACACTGCCAAAGTCCTGTATGGTTATCATTGCTCGCTGTATGATAGTTATCAGCTGTATCTATTTTATCTCTTTCAAACCATTGATTTATAATGCATGCTTGTTACCGTTATTCAATAAATGTTACTATGAGAAGAGTTGTTGTTTTCATGCAATGGATGGGTTAGATATAGATTTAATAGAGGCCGATCCGCATGGCGTATTGCTGCGCGGGCCGCGCGCCGCCCGCGCGCCGCGATCCGCCGGTTGGCGCGGAAGGTGAGCGATTCATGCGGGCGCGTGCGCCGATGGGCCCGCGCGCGAGTCTATTCGGCGCGGCGGATCCGCACCTCGATCCGCGATCCCCCGCCGCCGCGACGGCGACACGATCCGACCGCCGGCGCGCCGCCCGACCGGCCCGCGCCGCGCGATCCGTCCGCATGCTCGCGATCGCCGCGATCTGCCGGCGCGCGCCCGCAGCGGGGCGTGCGATCCCGATCGCCGCGCCCGACGCGATCTCCGCGCGGCGCTCGCCGCGTGCGCCCCGAAAATATGCTCGCGATCTGGGCCGTCGCGCAGCGACCGCAGCGCGCGACGCCCGCGCGCCGCGACGCCTGCGCGCCCCCGGCGGCGGCGCATCGATCCCGCTGTTACCGCCGCGCGGGCCGCGACGCGCGCGCGCGCCGCGCCCCGCTCGCCGCGCGATTGATGCAGGCGACACCCGCCGGCGACGCTCGCCGCCGCCGCGCCGCCCGGCCGATCCGCGCGCGCCGCCGCGCGATCGCCACGCCTGCGATTATTGCGCCGATCCGAAGCCCGCGACCGGCGACGCCCCGATCGCGCGCCACGGCCGCCGACGCGCGAGATCGCTGCCTCGCGCGCGCGTCGAATCTGCGCGCCGCGCGCGCCGCTGACGCGCGCGCGCGTTCATCGCCCGCCGCGCGCTCGCGCCCAGCGCCGCCGCGCCGTGCCCGCGCGCCGCCCGCGCTGACGCGCAGCCGCCGGGCCCCCGCGCGCGCGCCGCCCTGCGCGATCTCGGCCGCCGCGCCCCGCGCCGCCGCGCTGCCGAAGGTCCCGCGCGCGCTGCGCGCGCGGCGCGCGTGCAGATTCGCCGACGCGGCGACGCCAGCGGCGCAGATGCGCGCGCTCAGCCGACGCGCGGCGATCGCCGGCCCGGGCGCTGAGTCGCCGCGCCGCGCGCGCGCGTTCGCGCCGCGCGACGCGCGCAGCGTCGCTGATACTGTCTTCTCAAAACGACTGCGGAAACATTACGTTTTTTCCAATAGGCAAAGGTTTAAAAGGAAGCTGTTTTCAAGATTATGTGATGAAATTTTCTCATAAAGATGAGACCAGCGACAATCGACGCAGTGGTCGATGATGCTAGCAACTCTATTTCCTAGAAGTTAAAAAATGTATTACATTTCTCTAGGTGATAGCAATTGGGTCATGGCATGCGATTAGTTGCGAAAATTTAAGTTTAGTCATTTTGGTAAAGGAATAGAGGTGGAAAGTTCCTCTTTTTTTTCCATTCGTTGCTTCTTATTCAATGGAAGTGGTAGATCACCCCGAAGAATTTTTTAAAAGACATATGATAAAAATTGCTGAACGTCTTAACGCATTTAACCATCATGGTAGCAGTCTAGTGATTGAAGCGATTTCAGATATTCACATTCAACTTTCCATAAAGAAAATTTGAAAATGCAGTGGTACTTGATTGTAGCACAACTGGTTTTCGAGCTATGTCTGCTCACTCTCGAAGTATATTCCTTCTGTACATGCGTCTATTATTTAGAAAAGGCTAGCAAATTCATATCTTCAAAAAGACTTGCTATAGACATCAGTAACGGTGAAACTATGTGTTGCGATGTATGTAAACGAAAGGATGGAAATGAAAAGCGCATCTTCAAGAGATGTAAGCATGCTTTTTGTCAACGCTGTTTCATACGTAATTGCATTCAACTTTGGCCAATGTAACCACTGTGATTTTGATCATTTCGTGTGTCACTTATGTCTCATTAGTTAGTACCTATGCAAATGTGGTAAAGATAGGTTTTAGCAAAGACTAACACGGAAAATGGCGAAACGTAAATTGACGAAACGTAAAAGTCAAAAGTTTTCTTCAGCCATTCAAGCTCTCCGACGAATGAAAGCAAATCAGCGATACAATGCTATACGACATGCTAACGATAAATTCATTTGTGAAATTATTTCTCATGTGAGGAAGTTGAGGACGAAGAAATTAGCGCCAAAACAACGAAAGTTACTTAAGCGATATGCTACGAAATTGCGTTTCATCTCCAATCCTAAAGTCGCCCTTCAAAAGGGCGGTTTCCTTTCAGCAATACTTCCAATGATAGCTCCTGCCGTGGGCAACCTATTGGGTAATATCTTTGGCTCTAAGCGTTAATTATGCAAATGTTGAATCTCAAAGTAATAAAATGGATATCAGACTTCAATGTGATAAAGTTCTGACTGTATCAGGTCCATCTCATGCAGGTAAAACTGTTTTCACGCTGAATTTATTGGATAAAAGAAGGGAGTTGTTTAAGGAACCTATCAATCGAGTGATTTGGTGTTATGGTATTTATCAAGCGTCGCTGTTTCAGGAATTGCAAAGTCGCAACTTTATTCGACATGAAGGAATTATTCCAGTGGATAAACTTCAGTCTAATGATGTTGTTGTATTGGATGATTTATTAAAAGAAAGTAAGAATTCAAAAGATGTTACAGATATGTTCACTCGCGCAGCACACCATAAAAGGTGTTTTATCATCTATATTACACAAAATTTGTTTCCTGATGGAAAAGAAGCTCGTACACGAAACCTGAATACACACTATTATGCTATTTTCAAGAATCCGCGAGATAAAAGTCAATTTGAAATTTTAGCGCGACAAGTTGCACCAGAGGATCAAAAGCCTTAATTGAAATTTTTCAAGCAGCTACTGAAAAACCATACGGTTACTTATTCATTGACTTTACGCAAGAGTGTCCGGAAGAATTTAGATTTCGAAGTGATATTTTGAAAACTCCCATGATTATCTACAAACTATGAGTTCTTATTCTCGCATGATTGTTATTCCTCAGGATGAATATGTACAATTGACTGCCATGCAGCAAGTAAAGCAACCTCTTGCAAATCAAATGTATAGGAAAGAAATAGATTATCAGCAAAATGTTCACATCAAAGATCCACATCGTGCTGTATTATTACAATCGGAAACTGTTGAGCAATTGAAAAACTTGAAGAATAAGATGCGTGACTCTGTATCGACTGCTACACCTTTAGCATCTCGCGCACATGCCATATCTCTTTCAACAGTATTGAACCCCATCTCAATGTAAATGATAGAGGAGAAATCATTACAGATGAAAATAAAGTGATTGATGCTTCACGTTATGAAGACTTGATTCAGTATGCGACACGTAGAAAGCGCCGTCAGGGCTATGTTCCACCTGGTTGGTCATACTTTCTTAAACTATTGAAAAAGCATAATGTGCCAAAATTTGCTTTA
This sequence comes from Prostheceraeus crozeri, assembly GCA_907163375.1. Lineage (NCBI taxonomy): Eukaryota > Metazoa > Platyhelminthes > Polycladida > Euryleptidae > Prostheceraeus > Prostheceraeus crozeri. Next base: position 3,955 of record CAJQUW010013918.1, on the reverse strand, counting down.
AATAATGAGACATTGAAAGAACTTGATTCAACAGTGGCTACTACTCCAATGCTTCAGGCGATGAAAATGCCAACAAATTGGTTTAAGACGTCACCTGCTACATCCCCTCCCACACTCACTAAGCAAACAAGAGGAAGAACTCGACGTAGATCTACATCGCCACTAAAACTGGTAAAAGGAAAACGTAAAACAGCTCCTCCTAGGAAATACATGTTCTCAGACTATTAATATGAAGCAGATGTGTTGCTTGCCATGTAATGAGCCGCCAGAGGTGAATGTCGTTGTCACTTGCACTTGCTGCGCCAGCTTCATAATGAAACCCCTAAGCAATGTGAACACGATCGCAAAACCGCTAAAGCTAAATGCTGCAGTTGTTGTAAATGTAGAAAGGCAAGAAAACAAAAAGATGAGAAGGAGGAAAAAGAGTCAGCCGTCATCGACTGAACGTTTGAAGTCAATCTATTATGATGTAAAACATCCGGCAGGATTTGCATCTATCAAGAAATTATCAAAAGCGAGTGGTCTTCCACAATCACAAGTGAAACGATGGTTAAAGGGTCAGGATACCTATACACTCCACAAACAAGCGAAAAAGAAGTACCGCACCCGCCATTATATTGTTCATGACATCGATGAACAGTGGCAAGCAGATTTGTGCGATGTTGCCTCCATTTCAAAACATAACTCGGGCAATAATTTTTATTTTAACCGTCATTGATATTTTCTCGCGTTATGCGTGGCTCAACCTTTAAAAACTAAAGAAGGGAAAGGAGTAGCAAAAGCATTCCAAACAATTTTTCGAGAAGGTCGCATTCCAAAAAGAATTCAGAGTGATCAAGGAAAAGAGTTTGAAAATCAGCATGTGACAAGATTATTTGAGAGGCATGACATTGAGTTGTTTAGTGTAAAGAGCGCTTATAAAGCTGCACTCGTTGAACGTTTTAATCGCACATTAAAAAATCGCTTGTGGCGACATTTTACTGCAAACTTGACACAAAATTGGACAAAGGTTCTACAAGATACACTCCATGCCTACAATCACTCTATCCATCGTTCTATTGGACTCAGACCAGTAGATGTAAATGCTGACAATGTAGATAAAGTGCGCGAATCATTCCAACGTAAACGCACTCATGTGAAAAGTGATGTGAAAATTGGCGATAAAGTTCGTATCTCAAAAGTGAAAAGTGTTTTTGCTAAAGGGTACCTTCCGAATTGGACAGAGGAGGTATTTACAGTATCAAGGATTAATCAAAAAGACTCTCCGACCACCTACAAGTTGAAAGATTACGATAATGAAGAAATTGAGGGTAGCTTTTACCGCGATGAGATTGAGGTAGTCACTGAAAGTGAAACATATTTGGTAGAGAAAATCATTCGATGTAAAAAACGGCAAGGTGAAGAATGGTGTCTTGTTAAATGGACTGGTTATCCTTCAAGTATGAACTCTTGGATGCGTCGTGCCGACATCTTTCATCTAAGTGATCGACAGTGATTCATGCAAAGTTGTAACTAACAATGTTTAGGGTTTGAGCTATGAATCCAACTGCCTCATTTTATTCACGACCCTCCTATGTAAGTGGCGGAGGACAAATTTACATCGGTGCTCGCCGCCAACGTGGAGGTAGCATACTTGGTGCACTGAAATCTGTTGTAGCACCTCTCATATCCAAGTGTCGGTAGATCTTTAAAACGAAATGTTTTAAGTAATGCCGTTGGCTTTGCTGGTGATGTTGCTAGTGATCTTCCAGAGGTAGAAGTTTTAAGAGCAGTTTGTTGAATCGTGGGAAGGAACGCGGTTTAAAAACATTGAAGCAGACCATTGCTGGTGTTACTCAAGGAAAGAAATCACCTAAACGAATGAATAAAGGAAGGAGGAAACATCGCGGAGCTGTAAGGTGCGATCTTCAGTCAAAAGGCATTCACGCAAACGTCGCAGAGGCTCTAATCATTCATCAGGCGCTAAACGACGACGCTGCTATAACTTCTAATCATGGAGTGTAAAACTTCCGGTTTTTGTTTGTTCGATCAACAAGCCATACAGACAGATATTCTTAGTTCAAGTATTGTAGATTATCATCCTCGAACAGCTGAGAATGCTGGCCCCATTGAATTTGTTATTCCTGGTGGTAGTGATGACTACATAGATTTGAGTTATGCGATGCTTGATTTGAGGTTTAGAATTCAGCAAGCAGATGGAACTGCTATTGACGATGCACATAAAGTTGGACTGAACAATTTACCATTGACTACATTACTTCGTGATGTTTCTCTAACGATTGGAGAGCAGCAGGTTGGAAGGTGGTCTATGCGATTATCCCTATAAATCATATTTCAATCATGTATCACAGTTTCATCCAGCAGCACAAAAAAGTCATATGGAAGCCATGGGATGGTACAGAGATGAAGCAGGTATATTTGATGTTGAAACAAACAGTGGCTTTGTAAAGCGATCGCTTATGATTGAAAAGATTAGTAGAGTATGTTCACTATATGGTCCGCTGAATTTTAGACTTCTTTAGATCGAGTCAAAGTTTTTACTGTGTAATACCAGCATGCGACTCAAGCTGACATTGGAAATAAGCCTGGAAGTTTGCGCTGAATGCATTTGCTAAAGTTAAGTTGACAATTTTAGGAATTCATGTGGAAGATATTGCACTTTACATTCGTTCGATAGTACCTGAATCCAAGTGTCATTAGAAGGGGGCATTGCTGTAAGGTCATAACCGCCCAAAATGCCAGTTTACCAACCCGTTCAGCATACAACAGCTTCTCAACCTATTTACAATTTCCGAAAGATCAAAAGATTTCATTGGAAAGATGGCCCTTCTTTCCCCATCGGATAATATGCGCCGAAGCTCCCTCAATGGTGCAAGGTTGAAATATAAAAAAAAAAAATACTATTTTGGATGCATTTTAAATGGTAATAATAAAGAAGAATCCCCTTTCAATTTTGAAAACAACAATCATTAAGTGAAATTGCTTTTACGTGTAAATGGTGTGAGTCATCCTGGTCCACCCTACAAACCAGATTTTGCTGCGGATCAATTTATGCGCAGTTATGTTGATTTTATGGATGTCTTTGGCTTTTACAATACGGATGATACCAACGGAGTGACTATGAAAGAGTTTAAGAGTGGATATACTATTTATGCATTTTATTTGACTGCTGACAGCGATATTAGTGCACCCTATCGTCAAGCGAACGTGCCTCATAATATTCGTTTGGATTTGACGTTCAAAAGAACACTACCTGAGACGATCAATGTATTAATTTATGCAGTCTTCGATTCAAATATTGAAATTACAAAGTATCGTGACGATGGATTCTTCAGTATAAATCGTTAATGGAGTTTGGTTGACTGCTGACCGATATTAAGACTAAATGCAGCGTAATGCAGACGAAGCGACGTTGAAAGCTTTCGATAATGTCTATTCACTCGATACCTTACCACCTGCAGTAAATCACTATCCCATCTTTATTGTGCTAAACACTCATTCTCAGAATTTAGGCGGTGAGCATTGGAAAGCGATCTTTATTGGAGAAGACCGACGTGGTGAACTATTTGACTCTCTTGCTCAACCTCCAAATATACCAACACAGCAGTGGTTGAGAAAACATACGCGTCAATATCAGCGAAATGAACGCATACTACAACATCCACTTTCATCAACGTGTGGTGCTTTTGTACTGTACTTCATCTTAATACGTTTACATGTATCTCGATTTGCATCTGTTATTCAAAACTTTTCATGTAAATAACCATCCTCCCTAATGAAAAGACACAGAATGATTTGTAAGTTTCTATCATGATTTGAAATAAAAACATCATGTTGGAAAAATTGTTTATTATTTTACAATCCGCTGGGTACGTACATACTCTATGAGATAGTCTAGGATCACATTAGCTTGTACATGAGATTTTAGTCCAGTAATGATCACTTTACTATTATG